>JAHXRV010010576.1:0-61596 GCA_019904355.1 Psilocybe tampanensis | reverse complement strand
GGGGCCTCAAAAAAAGTTTATTATCACACGACTCACTCACTGAAGAGTCTGATGTGGGACAGACATCCTTGTTGGTACAGGAGAGGTTGAAAGAAAGAGAAGTCAGAGATGAGGCATTGACGAGCAGGATTAGTAGGAGATGAAGTCACTCAGTCTGTCACCCCAGCTCCTAGGCATCAAACATGGATGGTCATCGTGAAATTTATGCCTGATTTGAGGGGAACGAGTTATTATCATATAAGACAGGTAACGGTATCCCAAAGATTTACACCTAGCGTCAATAATTTAGTCGATCCGTGATCTGTTCAGGCATCAAGAAAAGATACACATGTCTAGAGGCCGTCCTCGTCTCGTACTTCGAACTTGTGCTTGGTCTTGCCAGCCACCTCGGTCATGCCCTTGCCGCTTCCCGTAACACCGACTAGGATTATCTTAGTCGATGAAGAATAAAAAACAGATAAAAGCCACTGACCTCGTCCTAGAGGATTATCGGGCGTCTTGAAAATGCTCGTCCCTGAAACACCAGCGATATGTACTCCCTTCTTCTCTGATTTCTTCGCGAATTTCTGCCATGTTGCCTGCTTGGCCATCTGCTCTTTCGCTTTGGCGGCTTTGACCTCCAGTTTCTTCTCATTCTTCTTCTTCTTCTTCTCCTTTTCCTCCTCTTCTGCCTTGGAAAGCTTTCGTTTGTTTGCCGAGGGTGCCGTTGCCGTTGAATAATTTGGAGGTAGTGGCTTTATTTCATTGGCTTTGACTAGCTCCGTCGAATTATAGCCCTTGAAGACAATGCTGTAGACTCGGTTTTCTGTCGCCCCTCCTACAGATGTTATGCGGGCAGGATACCAAGCTCCATCACCCGAATATTTCGCTAGACAGTCCTCTCCGGCTGCCCATGCATGCGAGGGTGTAGCTGTAGCTTTCCGACTTTCTGCTTTGGATGAGGATGCTGCCTCGGCTTGGGCAATGGCCGCTTCTGATAGCTCAATGAGCTCCTTCAATTCATCGCGCAATGAAGCGAGTTCGGCATTCGATGGATCGGCGGATAAGGCGACCTCAACCTGAGAAAGCTGAACCTGATAGGTCTCGAGATCTGTTCTATCCATGATGAAAACGTGGAGGGCGAGAAAATATTACAGGAAGGCGAGTGGTAAACAGGCGAGGTAGATGCAAGGTAGAAGAGAGGAACAAGGCTGAAGCTGAAGTGCTGAAGCTTGAAGAGTGTCACGCTGTGGTATAATCATCGTGACAGTAACAGTCGGTCCGCATGTACCGTACAGCGTCAGTTAAGAGCTTTTGACTGAGACCCGGAGACAAGAAAACTCGAAACTATCGGTCAGGAAAGTGTGCACGTATTTGAATGCAATAAATCTATCTTTATATCGACAGAAAACACATAGACGATAGGACATACACAGGTTACTCCCATACACCTTTGTGGTCCGACAATTTTACTCTTTTGTCCTGCTTTGCTTTGCTCCCTTGTGAGCGACCTGCACTGCGGACCGATCGTTTTGAGTGATATTTTCGTTGCTGCTGGGCTCGCCTTTTCGTCATATCAGCAGCTACTATCGATTTGATATCACCCTTCTGTTTTGTTGAGTCCTCTTCATCCTCTTCAGAGCGATCCTCTCCAAACGATAATTTTCTTCGAGACTGCGGAGGAGATCTTGAGAGCTGTTTGTCGGATAGGTCGGATATTTCCAGATCGTCGAATTTTAGTGTACTTGGATCGTCACAGGGAACAGACAGGTCGGCGTTCGATGTGGGCTGCATGGGGATCGATATTGTTTGAGTATCCGTGGTATTGGAGGCGCCGGCTTCTGGTTCGAGGTGAGCGTTTTCAAGGTCGCGAACATCATCATGAACGTCTGTATTTTCCTCTTCCACTGTTTCGTCTCCTTCCAGTTCGTTTTCATCTGATTCACTCTCTTCTGAGTATATCTCGACCTCTCCTTCTTCTTCCCTTACAGATTCCATATACTGAGCAAAAGATGGAATGGTCAGTGGCTAGTGGTTGCGGTGGAAGAGACAATATCACCTCTTCCAAGGCCTTCATCTGCTTTCTTCCAAATCCACTGGCCTCTACCATGACGTCTAGCTTGAACCCATCATCGGATCCCTCGATTGATCTTTTGAAGCGGGGGTACAACGTGCTCTCATAACGAAACCGTCGTTTGAAAAATGTTCTGATACATTCTACGTCCCGGTTAAAGTACCTGGGATTGATCTGAGAGCTAGTCGTACAACCAAGAAAGAACACTGACCATTCAGCATTTTCGTGAGATGTGCTGACCATCTGAGGAAAGTCGATGATTACTGGTTCGCCAGTCTCCCGCTTGATGAGGATATTGAATTCATTGTAATCGCCGTGGATAAGCCCAGCTTGGGCAAAACGGACGATGATGTCCATCAAACTTGAATAGAGCTTTCCAGGATTTTCAACGTCTGATACTTGTCGCCTATGAAATCTTAGTCAAGGGACAATAAGGTTAATCAGTCAGATCTTACAGAGGATATGCGTCAATAAACTCCATCAAAATGGTATGTCTGGCCTGATCTATCGGACGAGGGACAGGGAAATTATACTCGTGGAGGATCTGAAAAAAGATATTAGAAGATGATGGGTTCAATTCAACAATAGAATAACCTTCATGAAAGCCCATTCCTTTTCCGCGGCCAGTCTTGACATGTATAGCCAAGAAGCAGATTTCCGCTTCCCAAGGTAATCTCTCTTGTCTTTGATAGCGCGAAAAGAAACTCGCCCGAGCCTTGAGATTGGATTGATTGATTAAAGAACAAAGAATTTTTAACAAGTGTACTAACCGATGGAGCTTCAACACCATTTCGTTTCCCTCAGAATCGGCGACAATGTAGATATCTGACATCGTATCAGGTTGGGAGAGGCGGAAATGGATTCTCGAGGGTACGAACCTGATTCCTTGCCAACACCAATTTGGTTTCCAACAGAGTGCATAGAGTCCCGCTTGGACAAAGCTCGCATGGCGAGGTAATCATATCCACCATAAGTTAGACGATAACCGTCATCTAAACCGAAGATCTTCAATTGACCCAGATCTCAAATGCGGTCGGGAAATGAATCACATTTGGCGTTCTGCACTCTAGAGACTAGGTTTCGTTTCGCAAGAGATCCAACGAGTTTATTGACACCACCGTTACGCAGGCCTGATATTTGGACGATGAGAGATAGTGGAACGACTTCATGGTTCTTGGAGCCCATTTCCACCTGAAGATGGTCGAATAAATTTGGCCTCAAGTTTGGAGGGTACTGAGAACTCACAGCCGTCAAAACACGAAACTCGTCGGACGTTACGTATCTGAGATCTGTTGCATCCAACTTCATTTTGAGGTCGTGGGGGGTAATGAAAGGTTTTAAAAAGAGAGATGGGCGTCTGGCGAAAAAGTGATCGAGCGGCCTGAACAAAATTAGAAGTCTTTCAATCGAGGTTGAATTGCCTTTTCGAGTCCGTCAGGGGCCATTTATTGCTCTTGGCCTTCCACAAAATACATACCTTGGTTTCTGTTCGATATGTCAAGATCATCTTCGAGGGTCGTAAAGGCAGCCAACAGGGTAATTTTTATCTTTTTTTTTGGCCTCCATTGAGGCATCAATCCGGTTTTGACACAGCAACGCTTTCTGTTAGGTACCCTCAGCAACTCTCGCAAACTATATCAGTTCAACTTACGAACTCCGGACGTTGTACATTTACCTTGCCTCTTTGTGATATATCCTTTGTTGATTTTGATTTTAGATCATGCCGTGTCGAAGCAACACATTCAGTTGATCTCGTTCAAAGTCAACGAGACTCAATATGGTCGATATTCGAGGGGAACATGTATGAATTGTGAGTGTGGAAGCCATCCGCCGCTCAAAATTGACAAAGTTCATCGCCTCATTAGCTATATGAACTCCTCTTTTGGTTGGGATCCAGAAGCCAAAAATGGGGAGTTATACCACCCTTTATCGCGCTTTATCCTGGTCTACGATGTAGACACCAATAACATTATAGCCTTTACCATGTATCGCTTTGAGGTCGAGGACCAAGAGGATGTCGTTTACTGGTGCGCCCTTGGTTGCATCTAGGAATTGAAAGATCCACTCATTCTTTTGGATACAGTTATGACATTCAAGTTGGATCCTCTGTCCAAGGAATGGGCTTGGGAAGAAAACTTCTAGATGAACTGGGTTGTTTGGGTCATGCGTTTGGCATGACAAAAGTGATGCTCACTGTGTTTAAAGGTTCACCTCGACGCCATCTATTACATTGTGCGAGCTGATCATCCTGCGCGTAGCGAACATCAAAGCTCTGGGTTTCTATAGTTCCATTGGGTATGAACTTGGTTGATTTCTGGATTTGCACTTTGAAACTAATTTTGATTTTGAAATAGATTTCAGACTGATCCAAGCTCTCCTGATTATTTGGAGAGCGACGACGAATATGATCCTGACTCGGAAGAGGCTGATTATGAGATATTGTCAAAGACGATATTATATGAGCCCGAAGAGTGAGCACTCAGCGTGCCGAGTCAGAGTCGGGGGACGGATAGAAGCCATTACTTATAATATTTATCAACCTGTACATGATACCTTGGTAATAAAGGAATCTGGTGGAAGACGTGAAGAGCCAGAACTTCTGGAGAACTTGAATATGTAGTAGTGAAAAGGTTCATGACATGGTCAAGACATGGTTTAGTGAGCCGTGTGTGGCCTTGTTTGACACTAGCCTTGGGCAGAGTCCGGAAAGGATCTGCGGTCAAGAGACTTGTATTCCACTACCTCAGTACTACCTCTCCCTGCTCGACACTCCGCCTCTCCGACATGCTGTCCTCCTCGTCACTAGTACGGGGCCTACGTGTCAGCTCATCACGCTTCCAATGCAAACGCTTCGCTTCTCATGAGGCACCCCAATACAACGAACCCTCTGGATGGCTTTTTGGAGAGAAGGTATGAATAGACTCTTGATTATTTCTAATGACCCGCCGAACCGATAATCTCGAATAGCCTCCACCTCCCGGAGAGAAACGAGTGAAAGAAGAGTGGGAGAATGTGTGGTACATCGGAATGTTCGGCACAATGGCTTTCGCCTCTGTCATGCTCTACTATAAACCCGATACAAGGTGCGTGTTCGGGACTTCGAGTCATTCCCTATAGCTCACAAGAACGATTACCACAGTGTGCAGACGTGGGCCCTCGAAGAGGCCAAAGAAAGAATGGAGGCTCGTGGCGAGAAATATCAATACGAGACCAAGTCGTCACCACCGTCTTAATTCTTACATCCTTGTCCACATCGATTTCTCCACAACCAAAGACTTAGAAGAACCTGATTATCATTCTTGCAAATCTATGTATTCTCACTACTTTTCCCCGGCTCTAAATTGGTGCCGTGAGGTCGCGTGTGGGTCAGCATCATCAATCCTCATATGTTTGCTTGTACTCTTCAAAGGTCATCAACTTGTCCAGCTTGAAAAGGACGTTATAAGAAACACAACACGCCATGGAATCCAGAGAGCACTTTACCTCGGTGGGATCGGAAAGTTTGATTTTGCAAAGCCAGCCTGAACGAAATTAGCCATGAAACGATTTCAGAGTGCGAGGGTGGATACCTTTGTCCTCTGGCGATTTGTTGAGCAGTCCTGGTTCACTGGACAACGTCTCATTGATTTCTTCGACGGATCCGGAAACGGGTGCATACTATCCAGGTGGAAATCAATCCCAAAAGCGCGTGAAAGTACGAAAAATGGGAAACTGACGATATCTGAGGCCGCTTTTACGCTCTCCACGGCTCCGAGCTGGTCTATCACCCAGAAAACACGGTTTAAGAATGTGCAATAGAATAATTACTTCCTTCGTACCTCCTTGAGTAAATTCCGAGCCAACAACGGGGAGTTCGACGAACACCACGTCGCCAAGAACGGATTGAGCATGATCGGTGATAGACACAATGCCAACACCCGTTTGGTCATCATAGTCCACAACTTCGTGTTCGACAGTATACTTTTTGACTAACCACGACTGAATGAGAAAACGAGTGAAGGCATGTTGGCAGATACATACTGTGGAGCATTCGAGAATGAATAGTACCAGCACGGAAAGCTGTCAAAGCAGAGGGTGACGCGCACGACCTATGAGGTGTGAGGAGGGCCCTCGAACGGAGCATGGTGCGCAAACCGGATTGCATCGTAGTTAAAAGGAGCAAGCAAAGGAGGTTTACTTGAAAAGAGGTTGAGCAGAGGCCTCGAGTTGTGCGGAGAGCCGTGGCTACGAGGCCAAGATATTTTTTCGTTTCCCCTTTTTGGCGATTACATACATCGACCCTTGAAATTCAGGTGCCAGAGGCCCAGAGCATATGTACCAGGTCGGAACGCCATCAACATAAATCCAAAGTCTCTCAATGACGATAAGCATCTAGTGGTTCCAATCCTATCATGATTGGACGGAAGAGACTCGAGAATCCTTCAAGAATACATAGAATATATAATTATGGGGGGGATGCGTAATTATAAGGGAAAGATTCTCTCCCTGTCAGAGCAGTTACTATGTAGGGGGCCATCAGTTGCCTATATCTAAGGGCTGGAGTGGGGGTTGCATGCAGATGCTTTTGTAATTTAAGCGTATTCGACGATTTCAGTGACGAGACCAGTTCCGACTGCAAGACAGTCAGCGTTGAAAAAAAGCGAGCTGAATCACAAGACACTCACTCGTCTTGTTGGCTTCACGGAGAGTGAACCGGGTTCCAACTTCGAGAGCAACGTCAAAGACAAGGTTGCAAATCATTTCGACGTTGTCACCGGGCATGACCTAGGGAAAAAAAAACAGGTAAGAAATACGCCCAAGAAACAGATAGAGAAAATATTACCATCTTTTCATCGGCGTCAGCGGTGCCAGGAGGGAAAGTGAGGGAGGCAGTGATATCGGCAGTACGGATGAAGCATTGGGGTCTGTAGTTAGCCATGAAAGGAGTGGAACGACCACCTTCATCCTTGGTGAGGACCTATTCGTGAGAGCATTAGGAAAATGACTTTGTATATAAATAAAGGTTCAATTTACATAGAGCTGGGCCTTGAAAACTTTGACGGCCTTGATGGACCCGGGAAGAGCGAGAACTTGGCCACGACGAATTTGCTCACGCTTGATACCACGGAGCAAAGCACCCATGTTGTCACCAGCTTCAGCCTATTGAACAACGATGAGCACATCATGGTTTCTGGACAGCATAGGGAAAAACAACATACACGGTCAAGTTCTTTGTGGAACATTTCTATGTAGGGTCAAAACACATTTGAGTTGTTGATGAAGGTGTCAATGAAATCTAGACTGACCAATTCCAGTCAAGGTGGTTTTCAGGGTAGAACCAAAGCCAATAATCTCAACATCGGTACCCTTGTTAGCAACTCCGCGCTCAACCTTTAAGGGAGATCAGATTTAGCACATATTTGTGATTCGACAAAAGTACGACATACGCGGCCAGTCGCCACGGTTCCACGGCCAGAAATGGAGAAGCAATCCTCAATAGGCATCAAGAAGGGTTTCTCGAGATCACCTATACCAAAGTCAGTGTCAAGACCATCTAAAGGGACAAAGAGGCCAACGAACGAGCAGGTTGGTCGAGCCATTCATCGCAAGCCTGGGTGAGTTCCAAAATTTTTTTTGCACCGCGTTCTGGGTCACGTCCTTCAAGAGCAGCGAGAGCGGTTCCCATGATGATGGGGGTGTTTTCGCCATCAAAGTCGTAGGCAGACAAAAGTTCACGCATTTCCATATCGACGAGTTCGAGCATTTCGGGGTCCGAGATTTGGTCGACTTTGTTGATGAAAACGACCAATTTCTTGATACCAACCTGACGAGCAAGGAGCAAATGTTCACGAGTTTGAGGCATCTGACCGTCCGTTGCGGAAACGACAATGATTGCACCGTCCATCTGGGCAGCTCCAGTAATCATGTTTTTGATGTCTATGGGCCAATATATTAAAAGAGAAATGCAGAGAGGGGCAGAATGATACTGACAATCGGCATGTCCAGGGCAGTCAATATGGCCGTAGTGGCGCTTAGCTGTCTCGTACTCGACATGAGAAGAGTTAATGGTGATTCCACGGGCCTTCTCCTCAGGTGCCTTGTCAATTTGGTTGTAGTCAGTGAACTTTGCACCACCCTGTTCCGCAAGAACTTTGGTGATGGCAGCGGTCAAAGTCGTTTTGCCGTGGTCGACGTGACCTATGAAAGAGAGGTGAGGGGCGTGAAGAATGGGTTGACCGGAAAGACAGACCAATGGTTCCGATGTTGATATGGGGTTTCTTTCGGGAGAATAGCTCAGCATATCCTCTTTGAGTGACTGTGGAGAAATTAGGAAAAGGGATATTGGACGGAAAGCGGTACTACGAACCGTGAATGGCCGAAGGAGTGGTGTGTTGGCGCGCGCATGCGGCGACGAGGGTGGCTAAGAAGGAAGTGAGAAGAATAGAACAGGGAGTTGGATAGGGACTGACAGCGTGCAGATGATAGGACGCGAGAAACAGCTCTGCACGACGTGAGCGACAACATGGTCGACTGGCGAATGGAGCTGAACAGACTTTGCAGTAACCAGTTGCAATTTTTGTTTCCTCCTCTTCACGGCAACTCCCGGCCCCAGACGAACACCGAAGTTATGGTTAGGGTTCCCCGTCCCTTCACTCTTCCCCCTACTACAATGTCCTCCCCAGAACGACAAGAGCTCATCAACAATGCCGTTGCCTTCCTTGCTGATCCAAAGGTATCCTGCCCTTCTATATACAGAGGCAACAGCCCAGTTTGACATGCCCAATCCAGACCCAGGCTTCACCCGTCACCCAAAGGATCCAGTTCTTGGAGGCCAAGGGGCTTTCCCCACAGGAAATCGACATAGCAATCAAACAGGCCGCGTTTTCTGCTCCTGCTCCTGCATCATACGCCAATTCCTATGCCCCGAATCCATATGCGATGGCTCCAGTCCAACAGCAACGCTGGGACTGGAGGGATTACTTTGTAAGACGCCTTGCAATGAATAACACGTGCTTGGATCATTCACCCCCATTCTTAGATTACTGCTGTCGTCTCTGGTGCTGTGACATACGGAGCAGTCTCATTATTCAAGGTATGTGTGCTAGAATCTGCGTATCACCATAATCTAACGTGTATCTCCAGAAATACCTCCTGCCGCATCTCCAGCCTCCAACGGCAACCGCTTATGAAGAAGACCGGGATGCGTTGACCGCACAATTCGATGCAGCGGAAGCTCTGTTGAAGGAAATACAAAACGAAACAGCTGCTGTACGCGCAGCGGTTGATGAACAAAAAGAGAGGATCGATAAAACGACGGATGATGTCAAGTCTGTTGTGTCAGAAATGAGAGAGGGGGAAGCAAAGACAAGGGATGAAATGCGTGAGATTCGGGATGAAGTTACTAACATTCGGGAAATGTTGCCCAAGGTATATAATACTACAAACTCGAGTGCTTCTCTGTCTAACGACGATGTCCAGATGATCGAGAAAAATAAAGAATCTCAAAATCAATCTCTGGCAGAGTTACAACAAGAGTTAAAGTCGCTGAAAGCCTTGCTGCTCAGTCGCCCTCCTACCACGACCAACACCCCAGCTTCTCCATTACCTCTGTTGGGACGCCCATCTATTCCAGCCTGGCAATTGGCAAGTTCTCAGCCCAGTAGCACTCCAACGATACCCCCTGCCCCGCTTTCCACGAGTACGAGTGCTACAGCAACGCCGAGCGTCAATGGTAAAGGCAAAGAAGTTGACAGGACGCCCATGGAAGTCGAAGAGGTCAAAGAGTAGATCATAGTCCTAATCCATCTTCTACACTTAATTTGGAGACTTATTGTTATTTTAACAAAATCTATCTACTGTAATACTAATAGGAGTTGGTCGACGCGTGGGAACCTGTCGTAAATGCAATTACATCGGCAACAATAACAGAAAGTCCAGCTATAGCACTCCAACCTATCTTTTAACTTCTGTTTCGACTCTTGGGCTTCGGAGAGGGCGCCAATCTTGCAGGACAATGTTCAGTCAATTCCGCAATGCTGTTGAGCAGCTCGCACAACAACCAATTCGGGTTCTCGAGGCCTCGTCACATGAAACCAACGAGCCCACCTCCACTTCGCGCTCAGCGTCTCTCGATATACAGACCAACCGGTCGACGTCTCCTCTTACCTCCAGTCAATTGGCAGAGTCAGCGATATCCTCTCTTCGCAAGTCCTTCGTTTCACAGAGAACCCATAATGGCACTTCATCCACATCTCCCAAACCAGCCCAGTCTCCCGAACCGCCGAGAGTACACAAGTCGAATTTGGAAGAGCGTCTGAGACGTGCAACTTTTGCGATCGGTGATGCTTCTGGATCATCAACACCACAACGGTCAAGCAGAGTCGCCTCTCCTTCTCCAATGGGCAGAAACCGAACCCCCCATCCCGGACAGTCCCCTGCGTCAACATCCCAGCCCGACTCTCCAGCGGTCACCCCCGCAGTTGACTCTGCCAACAAAATTGAGCAACCTTTGGATTCATCACCGCAAATTTCTAAACCTCAACATGCTGTAGAAAAGGACACTGAACCTGCCTCCGTAATTGAATCACCATCAACCGAAACACCTGCTGCTGCTGCGGAAGGCCCTACCATTGAGGCAACTGACGAACTCTCGACTGATCCCCTGGGTATAGGTTCGGAGAGGAAACAAGTTGCGAAGTCGCCTGAAGAATCTACAATTTCTGACAAAGCTGCCCTGACAAATTCTACCATCGAGAAAACAGAGTCTCCGCCTCCATCAACGCTCTCTGCCGAAACTACCAATGATGCTCTCCCAGAATCATTGCCGGATGCGAGTACCAGCGTCGAAGAAATCGAAGATGAATCAACACCTTCGAGTATTGAAAGTGCCTTGGATGCAAACCGTATGGTGGAAGAAAGCAGTGAAATCGATACCAAATCGATAGATGCCGCCGACGCACTGGATGAAGCCGCCAAAGAACATGAGGAGATGACACCAGAGCCTTCAGTTGAGGCCACAGTGGAAACTATCGCAAGTACTGAATCACTGGACCCATCATCCAACACCGAATCTGTGGAACATGAACATGCGCAGATATCTATCGAGGAACGTCCAGAATCATCCCCTCTGATCACACCTTATCACTCTGTTGATGACATGCAAAACATTGAGACTCCAATTTCTTCTGAAGTTCAGAGTCATTCGACGCAGACCAAGACTGACGAGGATGACAACCCGCCGAAACCAGTGGTCGATGAAAGCTCCCCATTAGCGAAATCGACCCAGCCTCCAGCAATTGACCAGAGTGCTGAGGTCGAAAGCTTGCAAGCACGTTTAGCTTTGATTGAACAACGCTTCTCTGGTGAGATCTGGTGTTTCTGATCCAAACATGGTGCTCAAGACCTACAGATGTTTCCGCATCGTTCAAGCGGTTGCAGGCTGAGAAACTAGCAGCCGATACTATCCTAAAGGAATCATCTCCTCTTGAAACCATCAGCGACGCGAATGCTCTTCGTGAATATTTTGATAACTTGAAGGTGAAAGACCAGGTAAGGTTTACTTTTGACATTCTTTCATCCTCGTCTAACGATTTCCATCCCCAAAGGTCTTCCAAGAAGAGCTTAAACGTCTCAATCAAAAGCTGGAATGTAAGCAACTCGCTTTTCTGATGTGTTCTTTTATCTAACATCTCAACCAGTACAAGATGATCGGTTTGAAGAAGTGCGGGAGATGCACAGGATGGAGACCCATTCACTGACGGATGAAATCAAGAAGGTCAAAAGTCAGCTGGACGAAACTGAAGCCCTTTTCCAGGCTGCCCAGAGAGCGACGTCTCATGCAGAGGAAGCAGTGGAAAAACAAAAGGAAGCGTTTGCCCTGCTCCAGAAAGAAGTGGATGCATCCAAAAACACGGCGAAGGAGGAAGAGGAAAAGCGTGTAAAAGCCATCAGCCTGCTCAAAACTGTCCGACAGAAACTTGTCAAGGCCGAAAAGGACAAGGAAGATGCATTGAGAGAACTTTCCGCTCAGAAGGAGCGAGAGAAGAGCGACAAGAACAAAGAGCAGGTCGACAGGCTCAATTTCCAGCAGGAGTTGGATAAATTGACTTCATCTCATGATATTGCGATGGCCAATTTGAGAGCACAGTTTACTAAGGACATGATGAGTGCAAAGGAACGTTATGAACAGGAAACCAATGCCATACGTGGCCAGTCTGAACTAGAAATTGCAGCGGTGAAGGTGAAGTACTCTTTCCTTCACTTGTAGCGCTGTCATGCTCATATTCCATACCTAAATAGGCCTCACATGCAAAAGATATAGGAGCCAAGGTTTCCCAGATTTCGACTCTAGAAAACTCACTGAATAATGTGACGCGTGATAAGAACGCATTCTTCGACCAACTCCAACTTCGGCAAGCAGAAATAGAATCAGCACAGGCCCACCTCGAATCACTGCAACACCAAAATACCGAATTCCAGTTTCAGTTACGAGAGTCAAACGACCGCATCTCCCTTCTCAAGGAAGAATACTCTGAATTGCTTCGTGAGCAGGAATCTCGCTCCAGAGATCCTGTCACCTCCGCCGACGAAATTACACGTATGGTCTCTGCTACGGAAGCCAAGTACGAAGTCAAAGTCGCCGAGTTGAAGAGAAATATCTCTATTCTGGAGAAAGAGCGTGCTGAAGGCGAAGCAGACTGGAGTAGGAAGTTGAAAGAGAAAGTCAAGGAGCTGGACGATATCAAGCGGATCTTGAATTCTGCGACTAGGAATCGGGAAGCAGATGAAAACATGGTCGCCCAACTCAAAGAAGATTTGGCGCAAGCACAACAGACGATTCAGACCCTTAGCCGCCAGGTGACCGAGCTCCCTCTTTTACGCGAGCAGATCCAGGAGATCCAGGTATGTATATGTGTAAGATCATCTGTTCTTGTTTTTGATGTTCATTGTATATCAGAAAACTTCAAAGGAACGGGAAGAGGAGATCAATGTCAAGATCTTGATCCTTGAAAAGCAAATCGAGGAGTCAAAAACCCGAGAAACCCAACTGAAGCAAGACAAAAAGGTCACCTCCATTCTTTTCATTGGGAGATATATTTATTTTATTGACAACAAATACCATAACTTAGACTCTTCGGGAAGAGCTACGTAAAGTCCAGTCTTCTGCAGCATTGCTCGAACGCCAGCGAAACCCTGGTGTTGGGTACTGGACAACTCGTGTCGGAGATGGCAATGGATCGTCTGATGGTCGTCGGCCATCTGTATCAACGCCTCTGCCTGAACCCTCGCCCCGTGTGTCCTCGCCGACACCCAGCACAGCGACGTCAAGCAAGAACGAGGAAGAAGTTAATCTCGAATATCTTCGCAACGTGATTCTTCAATTCCTGGAGCACAAGGAAATGAGAGTAAGTCGGGATTTAACTGTGATTGAGTGTTAACTGACTAAATACCCCCCTATAAATTGAAGCCCAACCTCGTAAAAGTTTTGTCAATCATCTTGCATTTCACCCCTCAGGAGACGCGAAGATTAATCGCCAAAGTATAGTTGTTGTATGCATTGTAATTCACTATACCCACACCTATTGTTTCCCCATTATTTGATACCGCATTCCAAGTCAATCCATCATATTTCGATATGTAATGAAAACTACAGCTAGGCATTTCTTGTGTCCGTCCTCAGTATGCTAAAGTAAATTTTCGAGAGAGAAGATAACAGTAGGTACTATATCATGGTTTCCGCTCATTGGTGTCATCGGTTCAAGGGTGAGGATTTATTGGAGACCCGGCTCCTGGTAAGGAGGAAGATCTTCATTGTTATCCTTAGGTGGGACTGCGGGGCCACTTCCTCCAGCGCGTAGGACTCTTTCTCGTTCCTCACGTTCCAAGCGCTTCTTTTCTTCCTCGGCAGTTTCGTTTCGAGGAGACTGGGAAGGTGCGGCTGAAGGAACAGGTGCTACTGAGGGTGTCGGCATAGACGTAGGGGCAGTATCGGTACTGGACGGTGCCTGAGCATAAGCTGCGGCCAATCGTTTCTTCTCTTCCTCTGCAGATTCGTGTTTGGGTGCGACAACGGCTGGTGGTGGTAGTTGGTTTTGATCTCTGATCTCATGAAGCGAGCCACTTGCTGGGCCAGGTCCCGCGGGTCCTGCTGAGAGAGGTATACCTGTTTCTGCAACAGTGGGCAGAGGAGGAGCGTCTGCTGGGATGGATGGTGTTGGCATAGACGGGGAAATAGATGACATAGGGACTGGCATTTGGTTCAATGCTGCAGGGTTAATTGGCGGAGAGTTCTGAGGAGGGGCAGTGGGACCAGCAGGGAGAGGTTTATTGGCAGAAGTGGGAGTCATGTGGGTGGGTTCATAATGGATGCTGGAAAGTTCACTGGCATGGCTCTCTCCAAAGCTAATGGTGTCCGACCTGCTCAGCTCAGAAGCCACAGATTGGTGCGGAAGGTTAATATGACCCGTCTTATAATTGTCCAATGCACGCTGAAGCGAAGCACGAACGGCTCCTGTGGTTTGGGCACCGGTATAGGGTGTCGTTGGAGTGGGAGGGATCGCCGGCAGAACTGCGATAATGGGCGAAGCAGCTTGAGCGAGTAGGACAAGTTTTTCACCGTACTATAATCAGAAGTGAGCAACAACATTTTTAAAGCCAATTCAGGATGTAGGTTACCTCTCTGATGGCATCCCACTTAATCTGCTCGCTTTCTCTGACGGCTTTCCGTTTCAGGATATCTACCTCTTTTTCAAGTGGTTGATCGTCCGATTCGGCCTTGCGAAGCTGTTCCCGAGCATCAGCAATCCTCTTGTCCCCTCCTTTGAGCTGCTCGTGTTCCAGTCGGGCGATAGTGTTCTGGAGGCCTGCACGAATGTTTCTGCGAGGTTGCAAATTTGCTTCTGCATCACGAAGAGCCTTCAATGGTGCCCGAGCACCGTCCAATTTGGTTGAAAGTGAACTGGCCAGAGAGCCTTGAACGAAATTGAGATATGCGAGTCTATCGGTGACTAGATAAGGATTATATCGATGTTAGATTAATTGCCATCAGATCGAAGGGCATTGGCTTACCATCTTTGAGATCTTCGGGTTCGGATTGTCCCCAAGTATAGAGCTCCTTGCTCTGAGCCTTTGAATTTCGCGACACACTGTCGAAATCGATGGCTATCCCCTTTTCGGTAGTGATAATTTTCTGAACAGGAGTAGTCGTCCTGGCAAGATACGGTGAGGACACAGAAAGAAGAGTTCAAGGGGGAAAGTCATACGAATACTGCTGCTGGAGAGATCGGAACTGATACTGGAGACTCTCGAGGGTGTGAGATTTCGCTCCACCCTGTGCTGCGGCCTCGTTAGCAGTGGGTTGGGAAGCCTGATCTGGGCTGGATGGACGATGCTGGAGACTGGGGGGTATATGGCCAGCTAAGGGGGTGGCATTGAGGGCATTCTGGGCCTTATCGGCGAAAGAAGAGATGAAGCTTGGGAGTGGCATGATAGAAAGAAAGAAAGGGAAGTGGTTATGGTTATGGAATGTAAATGAGGATTATATAGGGCAGCAGACGTCATACACTTGGAAGGTACATGAACGATAAACATATGTCAACACAGCCCTAGATTATTATTTTCTTCGACTTCCCCTTTTTCTCCGAGTCTTTGTGCGATAAAAATTCAACTTCAGTCGCGAGTGGGCCTGCCAACCGTGCCGTCTCAGGGTAGCCAAGCACGCTCATCTTGAAATGTCTTCCAACGCCCTCAATCCGCTCACGGAGCGCAGCTGCAGCATCGTCCTCTCCCGATGGCGCAAGGCGCGTCCATATCGACAGTCGGTAGAACTGCGGGCGCGTCGAGACGATGACTCCAGTGATCAGCGATGCAGATCCACTGCCATCCGCAGAGTTTGGCGACGGGTCGAAAGTTTCTCCAATAGCGGCCAACATCTGTGCATAGCTTTGGTTACTCTCGAGTCCGGTGGCTGTGTGCTGCAGAACCTACAGTATATAGCCACATTTTATCCACCTGGCTACGGTTCTTATCTTTAGGGAGTTGGATACTCCATTTTCCACCGTTCTTATTGGCTTCGTCTTCCCAAGCCGGAATGATACCCTCCTGCACAATATCCGTTAGCATCCGCAATTTAGAGCTCAGCGAGGAAAAGGACAAGTTCTGACCTTGAAGAGGTAATAATTTGCCTTCTGGGGCAATTGCGAGGGTGGAACAATGTTGTTGTACAGGCTAGAGTGATGTCATCAGTTAATGAGGTTGTTAGGTTATCGATAGATATCACTCACCCCCAGAATTCCTCCACGCTATCAAAGCTGATTACACGCTTGATATCCTCCATCCATCCCTGGGCAGCGGCAGCTCCTGGAGTTTGGGGGACGGGAGTCTGTGGGAAAGCAGAAATGGGAGTCTGGGGCAAATTGCGGCCTTTCGTCGCGGGTGAGTCAAACCAGAGTGTCCAGGGAGAGTAGAGAGGGTGCTAGGAGACCATTGAGCTGAGTGTATGGAGAAAGAATGAGGATAGGATAGTTACTTTGACATTGAAGTTGGAAGGGTCACTAAACACAGTTCGAATGGCCTCAGCCTGGCCTTGCATATCGACCTCTTGGATCTCTCCGGATTCGAGGTCATCATCTTCAGTTGTGGTAGGCTGTTCTGCAAGGGCTGCTGAGAGCGCAGCTCTCGACGCTTGGAGGGCAGGACCAGACAGGGCAGAAGGGGTGCTCATGGCGATATTTTAGGGCAAGAATAACAGAAAAAGAAGAGACGAGAGAGGAGAAAAAAAAGATATGATATGATCTCTGTTGATCTGGGAAGAGAGGGACGACGGGTGAATACGATAGGGAGAGGGTCTGTGGGTTTTGCTACGAGATTGGACGACGTTTGTGGTTTAGGTGAGAGGCTGTCAGGGATCAGGGATTTTTGTTTAGCAAATACACGTGATGTGCCGAGGATGCCGAGATAACGGGGGTTATCTGATAAGTCATAAATCAGGAATATTGGAATTGCTTCCGTTTGCCGTCCTTCCGCGTCTTTCTCTTCATTCCCCCCATCTCCCATGGATGCTTTCCAGGCTAAGCTCGTCGCTGCTGCGACTGGCTCAACCCTGACTGCATTGACTAGTAAGTAACCCTTTTCTTCTCCCCTTCAATTGACACCCATACCCTCATAGTGACCCCCTTCGACCTCGTCAAGACTCGGCTACAGACCCAGCCTCCTCAGACACGTCCGCTTTTCCCTCGTCCACCCATTAACACCTGTTGCCAACCCAAAAATGCAGCCGCTTGCGTTCGAAATATGTCATCCATTGCGAGGACCCTCCCAGCAGAGGTCGTCTGTGTATGGGAAGATGGCCTCTTCAAAACAGAGCGTGTCAATGGATTTTTCGATGCGTTTAAGCATGTCGCCAAAGCGGAAGGAATTCGTGGGCTTTGGAAGGGCGCAGGAACGACACTGTAAGCGTTCTGGTCTGTGTTTTGACCTACCCAGTTGATCCGACCTCTTTTTTTAAAATAGTGTCATTGGTGTTCCGTCCTCAACAGCTTACATACTCACCTATGATCACCTTTTGAATGTCATTCTTCCTCCTCTAATACCTTCGCAAAGTGTTGTCCCTCTCTTTGCCGGTGTCATTGCGAGATCTGCCATATCTTCTCTCGTCTCCCCTCTTGAACTCATCCGGACCAACCTCCAGTCGACGCCAGCATCGGTCGACACCCCGCATACCCTACGTTCGGTATTAGGTTCGTTTCGCACTCTGGTCCAACAACAAGGTTTGACCAGCCTGTGGCGCGGTCTCGGTCCTACACTATGGCGAGATGTGCCTTTTTCTGGTTTCTACTGGGCCAGTTATGAAACATGGAAACGAAATTTCGCAACACACGGTTATACAGGAGCTTGGGTAGCGTTCATAAGTGGAGCCATTAGTGGAACATCCGCTGCACTGATAACATCTCCGTTTGACGTCCTGAAGACACGTCGACAAGCTCTTGTAATGTCCCCTACACATAACCATATTTCCCGCACTTTGCCTCTCCTTCTTCAAATCATTCGCACAGAGGGTTCATCAGCTCTTTTTACTGGTCTTACCCCTCGAATTGCTAAAATTGCCCCTGCTTGCGGCGTCATGATCGCGTGCTTTGAGGTAAAGTCTCTCGCTATGCTCTTGAGATATATTATCTGACTTGTAATTTGCAGGGCGTCGGAAAATTCCTCACAAAACCATCATAACAACCCCCCCACTCCCCCATTTGCTATACACACTATCTTTTGGACCTACATATTTAGATTATGTTATTTCCTTTGTAACATTACAGTAATTGTTAGTAGACAACAAACTTCGACCTTCATCCCCACTGTATATACGATTCACGATAATTTGTTCAATTGCTTGTTTGCGGAATGTAGTTTCCCTCCCACTCTGTCTACCTCATTTGATAGATCGTCTAGCATTTCAATTTGCATAGCAATTTCACTCCCAATCGCCTCTCCTAGATGTCGCTGTCGCTGAAGAATAGTCGTAAGTTGAGATAGTTGATTATCTTGTTGCTTGATTTGGGTCTGTTGCATGCTTAGCAGCCCAACGTTGTCCAACGGGCGTGTTGCCTCTGTCTCCTGGGGAGGTGCACCGAACACTCTCCTGGCCGGCTTTGACGATGCTGCGCCGAACAAAGCCTCTCTGTCCGCCTCTGCAGCAGGCTTGGCAGACAAAGAGGACGCAGCAGCAGACGACGAAGACGCGCCGGGTCTCATACCCGCCTGTCGGGCAGCGGAGACCACCCGACTCAGTTTCTCGCAATCGTCCTGCAGACGCGCAACCATGTCCGTTCGTCTCTGAAGCTCCCCCTCACTCATTCCTCCGAGCCCAAGTTCCTGCAGCCCCCGTCCGAGAGTACCAATTCGAGCCAACACACCTGCGAGCTTCGCTTTCGCCGCTACGTTGCTCTTGTGTGCGGATGAGACGTCTCCGCGATCGGATAGGGCGTCTCGCTTGTTGATGTCTGCCCAGACATCCCTCAATCGCGCTTGGAGCTCTGCGTGCTCGTCCAGCCATGTCGCAGACGTAAAACTGGTTGGATCGGCACCATCTGTTCCTTGTTTACCGATAGGAACTCCAAGGAAGTCTTTAAACGCAAAGGTATCCCGCCATTTGTCATCTCGTGAGCTGACAATGGCTCGCAAGTAGGCCTCGAGCCCTGTACGTCGTTCCTCCAAGAGTTTGGCATCGGAATGGGATCTCAAGAGGGAGAATTTGTGCTTTGGCGGGAGTGGACAGGGTGGAGGTGATCCCGTAGCTTTCGTGAGCTCAGTGTGGAGGTCGTCAAACTCTGAATAGCGACGCCACATTTGCCAGGATCGAACATTTGCCTGGATGTCGATCTGGTAGACGGTGTGTGTCTTGGGAGACGTACGCTCCTCGTACCCGCGAATGAAGACGGCCTGGATGGCAGTCATGATGGTATGAGTTGGGAATTGTTGACCATGTGGAAAGACTCAAACGACGTTGTCACCACTTCGGAGGACAGCATATGACGCGGTTGGATTTCAGAACAGCCCCTTTCTTCCTTTTAAGTGCAAGTCTGATCCATTTCTTGTATCCATTTTTTATGACTCTTTCTTTCCACGTATTACTACAAAACGCGCTCCTGCAGCAGCATACTGTTCTATGATACATCCCAGCACCCACCATCCCCATTTCCGGCTCTTTAGGAATTTAACAAATCCAGGAAACACGTCGTCAGTGATATCCTCCAAGACCACATCTGTATAACCAATTTGTTCCATCTGAGAAACATAGCCTTCAGTGGATACTAGATTTTGTGCAGGCATTAGCTTTGTCAAGAATGTCAAAGCTCTTGTCCAACGCGTTCGTAGGGCTGAATCGGAGAAACATATGTCGGCGAGGGCAACGGTCCCTCCAGGTGCTAATCTGTCGAAAACTTGTTCCAGAAAGCGATGGCGTGTATTGAAGTGGTAAGCACAATCTAAAGCAAGAACTGAATCAAACCTCTCCCCGGACGAAGCGTTGAGAGGGTGACCAGTGTCGACATCTCCCTGACAAACTGCATCTCCATGGTAGAGATCAACTTTGGCGTCGCTCCCATTCAATTTAGATTGATACTTTTGCACTCGTTCGACGGATCGTTGATGATGTGCTTCGAGACTCGTGATACCCACGAGATGGGATTGCCGGGGAACCGAAGGTCCAGGCGATATTAGGAGTAGCAGCGACTCCCCAGTACCGTGCCCAACATCTATCTCGGAGGTTTAATATGAAAGGAAGTAAGAAAGAAAACTTTAATACTACCTAGTACGCTGCCCCCTTCCTTAAGATTGCCTGCAGAAATCAATTTCAGCGCCAGTGCTGCTCTCTACTAGTCAGAATGAATGATTCAGGCTTTCGCGAGGCAGCCGAAACGAACCATGGCACGCTTCTGGGAAAGTCGTCGTGCTCTAAACATTTTCTTTGTCAATCCAAAGTAAAGGCCACGAATAAAGCAAACCAATAATGACCCTCCAGTATCCCATGTTCAGCCATTCGGTTGCAGGTGGTGAATTCGGGTCTTGAGAGGGATGCCTATTCAATGTGAGATGAAACAGCCCATATGGGTCTTGCGAGCGCATTTTTAACGAGGCGAAGATGCCAACAACCAGGATGACAACACCCGCTTGCAGAAGAAGAGAGCCTGAACTTGAATCAGAACCATACATCCGATGAAACAGATGGGGGTGTCGCTTTTGTGGGATGGGCTCCCAGGAGGCAACCCGAGATGATGGTGGCTTTGGTTCAAGTGTCAATTAGGGGTGTACAAACAACAAAAAGTAAAAGATGTCGATGATGTGGTAAGTAACGATGCTTGTGGTGAAATCATTCTTCTTGATTCCATGGTCAGCAAAGTCAGAAATCTTGGATTTGAAAGGACATACCCCCAGGCTTTTGCAATTCTTGAGCTTTGGCAACAAGCTTATCAAGAATGGTTCTATGAGCCGCACTCATTGTGGATATGACATAGGGCATCAAAAAGAACGGAACCTGGTGGATTGGGGAGGTCAATTCGAGTACTCAGGGTCATAAACCTATGCCGATCCATTCACCTGCAATATAACAGTCTCTGTGAAGACAGAGTGCTCAGGATTCTCCTCAGAGTCTTTCACAACAATGTCATTTATCATATGAGTCCAGACCCCAGCAAACACCTCCACACTCCTTCCTTCCTCCGTGTTGTTCCAGCATACTTTAAATGTAGTTGAGGATTCTAAAAGGCCGCCTAAAAGTGGGAGTCGTTCCGTGATGGTATACCACTTGGGGTCTTGCGGGTCCTGGGTGATAGACTTAAAGAGAGGACTGAGTCGCACAGCCAGCTCGGGGTCGTGGACCATCTTCAGGAGCTCCGCTTTTGAGGTCGGAATTTCTTTTGAGAAGGCGGCATTGCGAGTGAGGATGAAGGGCCACATCGTCGTCTCGTCCCAAAAGAAAACAACAAAACGCAAATAATTAAATGCTTGATGGAAAGGTCGCACGAGAAGCTATGCCATATGTGAACGGATATGTTAATCCGATATGTCGTATTTCCGGTCAGACCGGTCGCAAGTCATTGCCCAAATCGTTCAAACCAACACCTTGATCTATTTGACGATGAGGTAAAGAGATGGTGGTATGCAGAAAGAGATATGGTAAGTAAATACAAGGAAAGATAGAGTACAATGCATTGCGAGGGATATAGCAGGTCGTGGGTATGAGTTTGGGTCATGATCTTGTTGCAAACTTCTTGTCAGATTGGGGTGATTTTTGCTCCTCTTCTGGCTCATGTCCTTCTCCAATACCAACCTGTCCAATGACGTATTGAAGAACATCGCTGAGCGTGATGATGCCCAGCAAACGACCTTTCTTCCCTCCGCGTTTCTCTTCCTCCTAGAAAAATAGTTAGTGCGATGAACAAACTTTTAGAAAATCTGCGCACTTCGCCTTCTACGACAACAAGCCTGTGCACTCTACGCTTCTTGATCAACTGTAGAAGCGTCCCAAGTGAATCGGAAGCGGTGCAAATCACGACACCAGGAAAATCGGGTGATCTTTGGTTCAGAGCTTGGGAGATTTTGAGATCAAGTGATTGATAGGCACCAAGACGAACGAGAGTCTGGTGATCTTTGTTAGAACCTGATGAAGGCGGAAACTGAGCAACGACGTACGATCACATCAACAGTTTCGTACAGGTTCATAACGATTCCCTCCTCGTTGATGATGGGAACTGCTGAGATAGACCGTTCAGAGAACATGTGGACAACATCGAACACCGGTGTGTTGAGGGTTGCAGTTGCGATAGGGTGATATGGATTCTGGCCCTCAGGAACGTCCTGGGGTAGTTGGGCAACATATGTGCCGATTTTGAGTTTACGAAGGGGTACATTGAGTTGCTGTATTTCTTTATGACACTGATTGGACCGGATGAGCGAGGAAGTAGAACAGATGGAAAGATCGGGATAGTACATTTATAGATATGAACTTGAGGAGACGGTATTGTGTCAGGACAGAGACGATGACCTCCTGGCCTGTTTCAGTGTCGTTGTCGAGAAGGGGTAACCTACGGGCGTGCGTCTGGATAAGAAGCTTTGCAGCATCGTAGAGAGAGCTGGAAGGATGTTCGTGGTGGAGTGGAGGTTGATCAACCCCTAGCTCGTCTTCGATATCTAGTGGCACAGGATGGATAAAAGAGAACGATCAGGAAGTAGAAAGAGAGCTACCTCGCAATGATTCCAGACAGAATGTTTCTACATCGGCGGCTGCATAGTCGTAAGATGCGGTGCGATAGTAGTACTGGATGAGATGGATGATGTCGAGGACGGTGAGCATTCCTGCAAACCTGGATCGCTCGCTGTTCCAGAGGGGCGCAGATACGACGCCTGGGGGATGATCAGGGGGGTTAGAGCAGTAGTAGGACAGGGCAATACCATTGAGAAGAAGACACTGGAGAGCTTTCTTGACATTGAGCTTTGTGTCGAGCACGATGAGCCTGAAACTGACAGGAAAGGCATCATAGGAGGTGTGACACTTGAGGAAAGAGCGAATGGAAGCGAGAGCGTTGTCATGGGCGTCCTGGGCGGGATTGGGGGCATGTGAGCCAGCTCTGCGGCGTGTTGAGGGTTTCCTGCGTGTCTTTGGGGACTGGGCGGACATGATGGATGGTGGGAGAGATGTGATAAGGCGTGGGCCCGTTGTGTTTTGTGTTTTGTATTTTGTTTTGTGACTGCTACAAGTACTTTACCTTTGACTACATCCATGTCCGCCCAATTTCCTTCTCCCCTTGCGCCCCCTTCTCCCCCATCCCACTCAGACCCTCTTCTCGTTCTTCTTCCTCTTCTTATCGTCCTTTCTACCTTTCTTATTCTTCTCCTTACTTTCCTTATATGTGCTCTCATCGTCCGTCGCAGGCGCGGCATCGTTCTCAGGGATTCAGATGGTCCCGTCGATATGTCCAGGGAGGAGCTCATCGAGGGCGAGGGTGGTTTTGAGAATCTAGAGTCTCGTTGGCTTGAGGACGCCCCCGACCACGTCAGGAGAGCTTACATTCGTGCAAAGGGTTGGTCGTCTGGTCCTCATTGCTGCGCTTTACCACTCATCGTTTCTCCAGAGTATCAGATCCAATATCCCCCCAATTCTCTCCCCACAGACATCACACTCTCTCAGTTCCTTTCTATACAGGAGAAGGGCGTTTCTGCTTGGTGTTTTGAACCCGATTACGAAACAGTCAACTCTCTACTAGTCCATGCTCGTACAGAGATTACCTTCCTCCCAGACCCCGCCTCTTCATCTTGTGTCCAGTCAAATCTTCCTCTCCCTAAACTAAATGAGGTTTATTACTGGGAAGTCAAGATGTTCGACCTTCCAGACACCACCACCGTAGCCGTGGGACTTGCTACCAAACCGTATCCCCCATTCCGGCTTCCCGGTCTGAATCGATATTCCGTTGCCTATCACTCCAACGGTGACAAATCCCATAATTATCCATTTACCGCCTCTCCCTTCGGTCCTCGTCTCAAAGAGGGGGACGTTTTGGGTGTTGGCTACCGCCCTAGGACGGGCACAGTATTTTATACCCGTAATGGCCGCAAGACTGAGGACGCTTTCGTTGGTCTCAGCAGGTGGAACCTCTTTCCCACAATTGGTGCTGACGGACCCTGCAGTGTGCACGTCAACCTCGGACAGGCGGGCTTCGTCTTTATAGAAGCCAATGTCAAGAAATGGGGCTTAGCACCGAGTGTGGGCACTCTTGCTCCGCCTCCAGCATATGGAAGTGAAAGGGGTAGTATCTTGCTGGACGTCGGTGGCCGTACCATAAGAAATTCCGACGGAACCCCTTCTACAGCAGGTGCCTCGTCGTCTCCATCCTCTCCTCACCGTCATAGATCACGCCGTCCTAGACAATCTTCAAGTTCTGGCATCGCTGCGTCACCTCTACGATCATCCTCGCTAGCAGAACATCCCCCAATTACTCCACCTCCTCCCATCACACCCATTGATGAAGTCGTGGAAGATCACGAAGAAGATGACTCTGGCTCAGACGATCCTTCTGCTCCCTTATTGAACAATACCGAGACGACAAGTACTCAAGGTGCTTCTCGTTCTCCTTCACCCGCGACGTCGTCTCGAATCCCCGACGCAGGTGCGCGCAACCCATTTACCAATCATCGACACCGCTTGTCTTCTTCCCTCACTCATTTCGCCGCCTCTCTGTCAGCTCCCCGTTCGGAACTGACGGTACAGCTACATCCTCCTCCAGATTCTCCGATGAGCCCTAATGTAAACCCCCCTACGCCTGGTTACCGTGACATCCATCTCCAGGCCATTCCCCCAGGTCATCGTCGTTCAAATAGCTCTGGTAGCGCTTCGACTAATACCGGCACCTCGACTCCTAACGACCGACTGCTACCTAATAGCCCCCTTGGCAGACGTGATCCTCCTGCATATTCCCCTCTTGATGCATATACATACGCGGATGGTGTCCATATCGATCTTCCGGCAGAAGTCATTGCTGCTGCACTGGATGGGACTGGCATGCCATCAACGTCAATTGGACAGTCAAACCAATCGGAAAGGCGTCGCTCTAGACGAAGATGAGTGTTATTATGCTAAGGCATGCGCTTTGGTCAGTTTGACTTTTCCGTTAGTCGTCTCTCTCTGTTCTGACTTCTCTTGATTTTTCTTTTCTTTGCGCAGTATTACCAAGCTATCTGATCATCTTTTGTTGTATCTTCTCACCTCATTCTCATTCCTAATAGACCCCTCTGCATAAGCATCGTTCTAAGGGGGCCGACCACCCCACACTTGTTCTTATTACTATCATCTTTGGAAACAGTTTGATCCCTTTCCCCCAACATTGTCTTATTATTTACCCATTGCATCCTCTCAAAGCAATTTTAAATTGTTGTTCTTTATTTTATTGCGGACATTTATGTTCTAGTGGTAATGATGCGTGATGAATGAACGAAATGACTATGATACATGGTTATAAGGTGCGCAGTAGTTTAACGGGCTTATCTTCAATTTTTTCGCCCAATGATATTGTACAGAACAGATCGTGTGTGTCGTCTCCGTCATTTTCCTCCCTTCCTTCAGATCCAATCCATCCTACGATTTCGGCGTTGCTGGCGTTTTTGGACTTTCTGGGTTTTTACTTGGATGGCGGTGCACTCGTGGTGACCTGGCCTGTTCATCAATCAACTAATGAATCAGCCACACATTGATCCATGTTTGCATACGCACTAATCATTTAGTGCTTACCTCGAACCGAACACCCTCAACGTGCTCAAATTCCCAACCCATCGGATATCGATCTTTGCTGGGCAGCACCGCTGGCCTGGGCGCCTCCGTGAACATGACAACGCCCCCCGAGACCTCTTTGATAAGCCCCTTCGGCTCTGACTGCAGCATCATCGACCTCTCCTTCTCTGAGATGGCCCGCATGTCGGGACTATCTTCTGGTGATTCCCCCGATGTCGACGGTGATTTTTTTCTCGAGCCACAACATATCCAATCGCCGCTCCCGTTGCTCCCCGTCGGTGATGATGATCTTGAGCGCTTCATATAGTATACCCAGCTGCAAAAGGCGACGATGACGAGGACCATGACCATGACGATCCCAATATATCGGTGGAGACCTGGTTTGTTGTCTTTGTAGTTCGTCGTGGAAGGTCCATCGGTTGTGTCACCCGAGTTGTCTCCGACTATCGCCACGCTGCCTGTGTTGGGGGTGCAGTATACGTGCCCGGAAGCACAACCATCGCTCTCTCCGTCTGCCCGAGGGATGAACATCGTTGGAAAAAAATCGTCAAGGAGGAAAATGCGGAAGACAAAGACGGGGATGGAGCGAAGCCGCACTTCGGTGGTCGCCTCGAAGTATTAGTAGCAAGTTGCATACTTCTGCACTAACCGCTTTGGTTTGATGCAGTAATTCCATGGCGGCTGACGATTGTTATCATCAAGCTTGCTTCTCTTCGGATGGCTGACTCGCCACCATCCTTCCCGGTTTCGAGTTCTTTCACACACTAAAAAAACATTTTTGGAGCCCAGAAGCATACCAAGTAACGGGTTAACGGACAAATTATTTACTACGTAACTAACTCTATTTCCTCTTCGTGCTAATTCCACTTGTTGCCGACTACGGTTCAAGCCTCTTTGGGTCTCTTGGGAACAGAGATGCCCGTCGAATATTGTTGAGCTTCAGGAATAGCATCAACACGCGCTCTAATCCGATACCTCCTCCTCCGTGAGGCGAGCAACCCATGCGGAAAGCATCGACATAGGGTTTCATAGAGTCAGGATCGACGCCTTTACTACGCATCTTCTCTGCAAGGACATTAGGGTCATGAATACGCTGAGCCCCAGAAAGAATCTCTTCTCCTCGCATGAAGAAATCGTATGAATTCGAAAGGGTCTGACAAGTCGAATCAAAACAATTAGTGCTCCACACTTTTGATCACAACAAACGAATGAAACGTACGGGATCTTCTGGATCAGGCATGGTGTAAAATGGCCTTAACGCCATGGGGAACTTGTCAATGATATAATAGTCAGTGTCGTATTTCGCTTTTATGAGTCTTCCTAATCTCTTCTCGTTGTCCGTGCTGCAGATAGAATATGAGTCGTGTTTCTGACCCTGCAGCAACAAAAAGCATGGCATACCTGAAATCGTCGAGATCTTCTCTCGGAACTCCATCTTCGACAAGGATATCCACCGCTTCTTTGAAAGAAAGAACCAAAGTTCCCTCAGGTCCTTCTCTCCATTTAAAATCGTCAGCGGGGAATTGCTTTTGAACGACTTCTATCTCTTTCTTGTATTTGTCACGGAGGCCGCTGAATATGTTCTTGAGCATGCCGTCGAGCATCTCCATAACTTCATGGTAATGCTCCTCAATAGTCATCTCCAAATCGAGGCCAATGAACTCTGTCATATGACGATGAGTATTGGAGTCTTCAGCACGGAAAACGGGACCGATTTCGTAAACCCTTTCGAAGTCGGCGGCGATAGCCATTTGTTTCGCCAGTTGAGGAGATTGAGCCAAGAAGGCATTTCCTGAACGAAGATGAGCAAGGTGTGGAAATAATCGGGGCAGTGTATGAAACTTGCCTTTGAAATAGCTGACTTTGAAGACAGAGGCTCCAGACTCCGTTGCGGCACCCTGTAATTTCGGACTGTGGATCTCCAAGAAACCATGGGCACTGAGGTATTCACGGAACAGATCCCCGATGGCTCCCTGAAGTTTGAAAACAGCTTGGTTTGTTTGCGTCTAGATCAAGCTGATCAGTGCTCGTCCAGGACCTTGACAATGGGAAGTTATTACTCGAAGGTCAACGACCCTATTGTTGAGACGTGTTTCGAGAAGAACACGATTGTACTGCACACCCTCAGCCTCCCCTGCTGATTCAGGGCGATTGGCATCGTCGACAGTGAAGGGGAGACGACCATCCACTCCGGAGATCAAGTAAATCTGAAAGGACGTCAGGACAAAAAATCGGGTCCTTTGTGGATGGCTTGACCTTCGAAACGTGGACCTCCACATCAGAAACAGATGCACTCTTGATTGGCTCAGAAGTCTTTTCAGCAACGCCTTCAACAAGGACGATGCTTTCGTCAGCCAAACTTGCAGCCCATTTCACCATCTGCTTGGATACAGTCTGTGGGTTGACAACAAGTAGTGCTTGAACTGAGTCAGTCCTTTGGCGCAAGTTCAAGAAAACCATCTTGTTTCCCTGGGCGCGAGAGGTCTGCACGCGAGCACGGAGAAGAATGGGTTGTCCAGCACGGTCAGACAATGTGGAGATTTGATCTCGGGTGAGACGAGGGCGCGATTGCGACTGATTAAGTGGGAGAACACCATAGAAATCTTTGGCATAATCCTAGAACGAGCTAGTGAATCGAGGGGAAGACTGGAGGAGAAGACTGGGAACTGACAACTTCTGCATCAGCTTTCTGCTTGGCAAGTTCTTGTTGTTTAGCAGCTTTTTCAGCAGCCTGTTTCGCCTTTTCAGCAGCCTTTGCTGCCTTTTTCAAGGCACTCTTGGATGGCCCTTCTTCATTTCTCGATATCGAGAGATCAGAAAAGAGTGCTGAGAACAGGATATGGACTTACTGCTCTGGGGCTGGTTGATTTGTCGGTTCTGTGGAGGCCATGCTGATTGTAGATAAGACAGGGATGACAATCCAAAGACAAGGGTGTGTTTTGGTGGTCGAGAGTTTGGTTGAGAAAGGCTAGAGTTTTGGTCTTTGGAGTCACTGATTCGAGACTGATAAAAAGTGGATAAGATAAGATTAGATTGACGGGGAATCTCGGCTATGCACGTTTGCCCGCATAAGCTCCGAAAAGCCGGACAATCATGAATCACTGCATTGCAACATATATCCCCTCCGAACTGGTTTTTTCTTTTCTTCCCTGAATACCCCGACTTTCTTGGACCATGCTCGCCACCACTCTTGCCCGTCGTACCGTCCTAGGTACTAGCATTCGTTCCGTCTCTACCTGGAACGCTGTCCCAGCTGGGCCCCCTGATGCCATTTTGGGTATGTTTTTTCGACCCTGCGCACATTTGTGCTATTCTCTACCAACTTTTTCTCATACTCTGCCTCCAACAGGAATTACCGAAGCCTTCAAGGCGGATAAAGACCCGCGTAAAATCAACTTGGGTGTTGGTGCTTACCGAGACGGACAGGGGAAACCTTATATTCTTCCCAGTGTCCAGAAGGTCAGTAGAAACCTTTAGTACATTGGTTGGTGAATCAACCAACGCATATCTTTAGGCAGAGGAGCTTGTGAGGTTGTCCAAACCTGACAAGGAATACTTGCCCATCACTGGACTTCCTGAATTCACCAAAAACGCTGCACTTTTGGCCTACGGAGCGGACAGCACTGTGATCCAGCAGGGTTCTGTATGTCATTTTTCGCTTCATGTTTTTTTTTTGCGTCCTGTGACCGGAACCGCGCTCGGATAAATATAGGTTGCTATTACACAATCTATCTCGGGTACAGGAGCACTCCGTATTGGTGGTGAATTCCTGGCGCGTCATTATCCTCACTCCAAGACCATCTATCTTCCCGTCCCAACATGGGGAAATCATATTCCTATCTTCCGTGATTCGGGTCTTGAAGTGCGAGGATACAGGTATTACAACAAGGAAACTGTTGGCCTGGACTTCGAGGGACTGAAGGCTGATCTGAAGGTACGGATACTGGTCAATCACATTCCAGAAGTCGTTTAATCATCGTCGATAGGCCGCTCCAGAGCAAGCAATTGTTTTGCTTCACGCCTGTGCCCATAACCCTACAGGCATTGATCCTACTCCAGCACAATGGGCTGAAATCTCCGATATCGTGAAGGAGAAGAAGCTCTTCCCCTTCTTCGACATGGCCTATCAAGGCTTTGCATCCGGCTCGACCGTCAAGGATGCTTTTGCTGTCCGCCACTTTATT
Source organism: Psilocybe tampanensis (assembly GCA_019904355.1). Lineage (NCBI taxonomy): Eukaryota > Fungi > Basidiomycota > Agaricomycetes > Agaricales > Agrocybaceae > Psilocybe > Psilocybe tampanensis. The sequence continues at coordinate 31,607 of JAHXRV010010576.1, read as the reverse complement.
TCTCAAGGACACCAGATTGCCCTAGCCCAATCGTTCGCTAAGAACATGGGTCTATACGGAGAACGCGTTGGTGCGTTCTCCCTCACCACAGCTGATCCCGCTGAGAAGGCCCGTGTCGACAGCCAATTGAAGATTGTCATCCGACCCATGTACTCCAATCCTCCTCTGCATGGTGCTAGGATTGCAAACGCCATCTTGAGCAACGCTGGATTGTATGGCGAATGGGAGTCCGAAGTCAAGGGCATGGCCGACCGCATCATCAGCATGAGAGAGAAACTGTACAACTCACTGCAGAAAGATCTTGCCACCCCTGGAGAGTGGGGACACATCAAGAGCCAAATTGGAATGTTCAGGTTACTATTTATGGTTTTGCCTCCCGTTGACGTAGGCTGACATGTTTTCATTTAATTTTTTTTAGCTTCACTGGGCTGACAACCCCACAAACCAAGGCCTTGGCTGAAAAGGCCCATGTCTACATGACTGCAGACGGACGTATCTCAATGGCTGGTCTTAACGACAACAACATTGAGTACTTCGCGCAGAGTGTGGACGCTGCAGTCAGAGGGCAATTGTAAAAAAAAGGTTTCTTCGTGGAGCATACCCTTTAATTCGGTTATCGAGTTACCCTTCCAAATACCTTCCATTTAGAATGCTACTCTAGAGTCTACATAACTTAGAATCGCTAGACGTACTTTCTTTTATCTTTTAGACTGTTCTTAGGAAACCAAGGATATACACGTGACATTGACGCCCTGTACTTTGTATGTACAGTGTACATCTCGGAGGCCGAGATTGTAGTTAATTCAGGTCCTATATGTAATCCCTTCCAATATATGTACATCCCTTTCAATTCCTCGAACTGACCACTCTTTTCGCTTTCTCTTCTTCTCTTTCCCCCCCGCTCTCTTTTAATACTCGCCATGCCCATGAATGCCCGACGATCATCGCCCACTGCCCTTCCAGGTGCTTGGGCATCATCCTGGACCCTGAGTCCAGCCTATGATACAGGCGATGAAGCACAGACTCCCGCAAAATCACGCCCTCTAAAGACAGACCACACAATCCACAACGGTCGTATCTTCTATCCATCCGTGTCCAAAACACCTAATTCCGAAGGATTAAAGAAGACGACTCCAGGCCGCCCAGATTCAAGTCACTCCAACGGACATGCCTATCTTTCCAGCTCATACGATGACGATAGCTCTGACGATTTCTACAGCATCATATCTCAGGAGGTATGCCTTGTCCTACCGCGCATGAAATTCATCTTAGCTCATTACGTTGATTCGCGTCATGATTCATTAGGACACTACCCCTTTCCCAGTCATATTAAATGTGTGTCCAAGTTGTCGTCAATTGTCACCCGTTTGACCTATGTCCCGTACAGGAATCGTCTGAGCTCGATGGGCAAATCGCTGTGGAAGAGATTATTCCACTCGATGATTCCCTCCAGTTAAGCTTGGACTTACATACGGTATCCTCCCAGGAAGACCAAACCTTGTTGGAGGCCGTCCCTTCCAAAGTTTGTCCAGCCCCCTCTACCCACTCTGTTGCGGCTACACCGGGTCCTGCTACAGCTCGGAATGGCGTCTTTCTTAGCATGTCGTCAGGTTCTCGGCTCTCGAGTTCTTCTGCTCGCGACACGGTTACATCCATCTCTTCAAACAGAAGCTCCTTGTCTGAAGAGAGCTGTAGCGGTCGCTCTATCGTTTTTAGGAAAGGCGAATCCGAGCGACAATCTGTTCACTCTAATTATTCGGGACTAAATTATGCACATGTATGCAACCTAATAGCTCAGCTTGCAGGCGGGGCTGCATCTGAAGCGAGCCTCCCTGCCGCCCAGCAGCAGCGTTTTCCTCGACACCAAAATTCAAGACAAATACGGCGGAGGCGCATCGAACATCAATTTCACGAAAATGCAAACAACGAACTTGACCTTTCTCAATCGGATGGAAATGCTCCTTGGACACTTTCCCTGGATCCTGCTTTGACCGCCACCGAATCAACTACTTCCCGTTCTTCGATTAGTTCCATTTCCTCCCACTGCCACTCATCGCAAAATGAAGAAATCTCACGGCGTTACTTTACCTCCTCCCAATCGAACTCCTTTTTTCGAACCAATTCGTCCAGGGTTTCTCGGGACAACGCAACTCATGACACCGTGGCTAGTATTACTCGACAGGAGTCTAATAACTCAGTATATGCTCAACCCGCCCTCCGGAATCCGATGTCCCCACTTCAGAGCCAACCTCAAGAAGAAACAGGCCGGTCCAGAAATGTGATGCAGAAGACTAGAGATTTCTGCAACAAATTCAAGAGACTGCTTGTACCAAAGAAAACTCTCAAGCAGAAGGACACTCCTAAGCCCACCCCCGTGGTTTCTCAAATTGTTCATGCGGACCTCCCTCCTCCCATCCAGAATAACTCCCCTCCCGCCTCCCCACGGGCCTGGTCGTTCGTTCGTCGGCGTGGTTTCCAACGATCCCACAAGTCCTCGCTTCCCTCTTCCCAGTTCTCTCCATACAGACAGGATACCATGACCCAAAATTCAACCGCAAGCATTGATAAACGTTCTTATGAATATCACGCAAGACCCAAAACTCTGGAAGAAATACGGTCCAAAAGAAGATTTTCATTGCCTGCATTTTCCGGAGCGAGCCCAAACCAGCGCAATAAACCTGCGGGACAGCCTTCCAAACCTACTTCTCATTATTATCATCGTCGACCGAGAAACGGATCCATAATGACTGCTGCTAGCCAGAACAACAGCTTTTTAATGAACACCCTCACTTGAAAGGCATGAAGCAACCCGTTGGACTACTCTTCAAACAATCAAATGTAACGCTAAAACCAATTGTATGGAACAAAATGATTTCTTGTCACTTTTACAAAACAGCGGAATATGTATGCCTTGTATAATTAGACATTACTTAAATATCCAGGTCTTCGTCTGGGTCGTCGTCGTCTATATCGTCTGCAGAATCAGGATCGTAAAAGATCGCTGCTGGAGTATTACTTGTAATGGGTGTTCCTATTTTTTATTCGTTAATAACACTTGTATTGTTAAAATCTTTTGGTCTATTACCTTCGTGCGCATAAGGAAGAGGGACTTGTGCTCGAGATGCTTGTTGAGAAGACGTCAAATTCAAATTGAATGATAAATTCTGTGTTGGATCTGGAGCAGAGGTTGGGGTTTGCTAGGAAATAAAATCAGAAGATAGTATACAGAGAACAGAAGAACAAATCACCTCTTTTTGTTTCGTGGTGAGGTGTTTAAGGCTCTCCAACTCTGCCAATTCACAAGGACTGTCCGCGATGGTCGAGAATCCTTCCAGTACACGCTCAACGCCGCGTTTTCTGCCTTGGCCTTCCCTCACGATGAGCTCGACGACAAATTCTGTGGGGTTTCCAGAGCCCTCCCCTCTCGTCCCAAACACGAGACGTTCAGTGTCACCGACTCGTTCGCTGACCGGCAGGAAAACGGCCCAAAATTTCGCGTGCGGAGAGATGGGAGGTGGGGGCATCAGGAAATCCGTCGCCAGATGGGAGATGAGGGCGGGTGGATGGGCTATGAGATGGGAGAGGGACGCTGAGAACGCTGTCTGTGTTATCAGAGGAAGTAGAGCTGAAGGGGATTGGCAATGCAAGATCAGGCGCATCTCTGTGTAGATATTTTCAGTCATCTATTATGGCGCTTCGTAGAAAGGACCCGCACCTGGACGACTTTTGATAAGAGCGTAAAGCTTCGACAGACATTTGTAGGTCTCGGAAAGAGAATTGATATCCTCTAGGAAGGTATCCACTGAATCTATCACGACATTGAGAGGGTTTGAAGATTCTTTGACAACTGGAAAGATATGATAAGATTTTTCTCCCGATGTCCGAAACAATCTAGGATCAGACCTTTCTCAACGACAGCGAGTAGTTCCGATCTGGAGTTGACATCATTGTATCCTGGAACACGGTCGGTCCAGTCGTAAACCTGAGATAAAGTAGACGAATGAACGTCCACAAGACTGGAGGGTGGGTAAAGAAAACAAAAAAGCAGATTCTTGCGATCAGACTGTTTTGGAGTAGAGTTGTCCGCCAATATATGGCGCAAAATGGGCAAGCTGCTCTGTGCCAAGGATGACTGCAGGACCAGTAGTGGGTGCCTCTGAGATTCGTCGTTTAGAACTGAAGTGAGGACAGTCATCTTGGAAGGTGGTCATGGTTGAGCCTAAGCGAACGACCCTTTTCAGGCAGGCAGACGGCAAAAACCATACAGACGCGTCACAATCCATTATTCATGAGTTACATCGTAAAACATAAGTCTAGGTATTATAGTTATATAGTAACAGATTAGTTATTTGTGTTGGCCCATTTCTCCCGTTCCAAGTAACGGACACCCAATGCCCAGTTCAAGATCCCTACTTTCTTGGTATGGTGGTCAAGCTCGAAACCTGCGTTCCGCAGGCACGATCGAAGGTATGGAACCAATGGAGAATCTGCTGCTTCAATGCGTTCAAGTTGTGGATCACTGTTGAACGCATGGGCAACTGCATGTTTGAGGAGATCTTCTTGAACATTAGCCGGTCTGAAGGACTCCTCGACATAAAAATGGCGGATAACGGCTGTCTTGGGCTCTTTTTCTTCTGTCTTGGAGGCCTTGTTCGCCTTTCGCGAAGGTTGATTTGCGTCAATCGCGATCAACCCGACGAATACGTTGCCAAACTCAAGCAACCAAAAGCCAGAGGCTGGTCGCTGAGAATAGTACTTGGTGATATTAGTGAGATCACCGTGGCGGATGGTTTCTTGAGTGAGTTCTTCGAAATATGGCCGGTTTATCCTGAAATAATAAGAGAATAAGAATGTCGGAATTGCAGCGTCAGATGGTTGAGAGAAAGCGTACCAATCAACGAAAAACATGAGTGGAACTGCCATAGACGCCAGGGCAGGGAGAGGTTTGAGGTACTCCATCCAACCCAGGTTGCCACCGGGCCACCAATTGAAGTAGTGTATCATGGCAGCAGAAAGGGCTATCCATAGTGCCAGAGCCAACGGGTTAGTGTAAACTGAACATAATGCGTCAAATTTTGAAAAGCGGCCAAGGTGAGGAGAAGTGAAAGGCACAGACCCTTGTTATTGGCGACTGCCAATGCCTGGAGGTTGGCCTTTCCAACCATGAAAAGGACTAGCTTTGCATCGTCAGGACGATATGGACGAATGGATGCGACTGGTTCTGGCATGGTGAAGGGCAGTAAGAAAGAAAGATTTTGGACATCATTGTCGTAAATCAACAAAATATTCTCAACGCACGTTGCTTATTTAATTAGGGGCACATGTCACGTGGACCCGCCCCTGTCCCTTAAAACTCTCTCACTCTGATCAAATATGATACTCACTCAAGCACTAACCACATCGACAACATGCTCATCACTACCACTTTCCATGATATCCCCACCCAGCTCGATGAGGGCGGCAGGCCAATGCGTGTATATGTCTTATCCCCTTACCTTCCTGACTATCCAAGCGCCAAGTTTCCAGGTGGGTGATATATGAATATCATTCTCCGGCCCACACGATTTCAGATCTACTCACCATCGACTCTATGATATAGGTGTTGTCGTGTTCAGGTAGGCATCTCTATCCTGCAGCCCATCTGCCCCGCACTTAAAATTGCATCAATAGCGAAATCTACCAGGTTACTGGGCCTGTAGAACGTTTCGCTGGTCAACTCGCAAGCCAAGGATATGTCGTTGGTTTGTGATGGGCGCTTTACTCGATGATGCAATGACTACAACGACGTCATAGCCTGCCCTTCCGTTTATCACGAATTCGAAGGCCCCGAGGCGCTCCCTTACGACACTGACGGTAACGTCACCTCATTTCTTTGCATGACCACTTCTCACTCCAGTCGAATAGGTACCGATCGTGGCAACCTCTACAAGGTATACCAAAAATAATTGTCATAGGATCGATTCTAATTATATGCAGATCGAGAAAAAAGTCGAAGCTTACGATGAGGTATCATCCGCCTTAACCAGAATGAGAGAATATCTCAAACCATTTTAACCCTGAATAACAGGACCGAAAGTTGACCATTGATCTTTTGGTTTCTTTGCCGAACTGCAATGGAAGGATCGCAGGTGAGCGAATCGTTGTCCGATATTCCTCTCCCTACATATGCTCATAAATAAACCAACACAGCGACTGGAATGTGCCTCGGAGGTCATTTGGTGCGCCATAATGTCCCCTTTGATCGATCTTCGCTTCCGAAAGGATCAAGGCTCAATAATGTTCACGTCGCACGATGACAGGCATTCAGGGTAAAGTGTATCGTTTAGCGCCTGCACAGCATTTCCTGATGTGTATTCATTTACCACAGGCCGCCTTTGATCCGCGAGTTCTCGCCAGCTTCTGTTGGTTCGGCACCGACATCCACAGCGCTACCCTTGGAAAAGGAAAGAACGACGACAGTTTGATCAAGGTCAGAAACGGCGATCTCAAAGGGAAAGGCGAATTGGTTGTAAGTCCCCTCGGTCTGCTGATCATCTTTGCGTTTTATTAAAATGATTTTCGCAGATGGTGTTCGGTAAACAGGTACCCAATTTCTTCTATATCTTTGTGGATTGTGCCTACTACATCTCAAAAGGATACCCACGTCCCGCGCGATGGAAGGGATCTTATCCGCAAGACACTTGAAGACGCACAGATTCCTGTTTCGGTAAGCGTTTTGTTCAGCGCTTTGGTTGGAGTCATCGGCTGACCCAGTGTCATAGTTTTTGGAGGTGCAAGCGCAACATGCATTCGTCCGTGACGAGCAGTCCAAAGGAAGGTGGGATGCAGCCTTGACCAGATCGCTTTTCGGGTTCATGCTTGAGGTGTTTGAGAGAACCGTTGGAAGGGACCTCGGGCCCAGGGTTGCGAACACCGCTGAGCCAGAGCACGTTTGCTAAATATATTTGTTACAATGTTTACAACTACGCCGAGCGAAATACAAGAACTGTTGTTATAGGCTTATAGCCATTCATTTCATGATCTTACGTTTGTTCACAAAGGGAAGAATCTCATAAAAACGTCGTGTTCAAAATTTTTTGGGGGGATGAGCACTGGTGCGATGGTGAACTACAATACAAGATTTGAAGCACAACTTTTCAGAGGGCATGGGCGAGGTATGACGCCAGGCTTCGTTATCATGAATACAGATATGACAAAAGAACACGTTGCAAATGAGTACTTGTGAAGAAAGAAAACGTAGACGAGATGAAAAAAATGATACAATGATTCTACATCTAGTTTACTTCTTCTTGGAGGCCTTCTCAGCGGACTTGGTGACTGTGAATAAGATGCGATCAGTATCGAGATAAGCGATAACAAAAAAGAAGAAAACTGACTCTTGCCACCAGACTTCTCAGTCTTGTCGACGGACTTGATGATTCCGACGGCAACGGTCTGCCTCATGTCACGGACGGCGAAACGACCGAGAGGAGGATATTCATTGTAGGACTCGACGCACTGGAGGTGGAAAGTCAGTTTATGATCACCCACTAGATTAGATCGAAAACAACGTACCATGGGCTTGCTGGGAACGAGCTTGACGATGGCGGCATCACCAGACTTGACGAACTTGGGGGCGTTCTCAATCGATTTACCTGTTCGGCGATCGATCTTCTCAATGAGCTCAGAGAATTTGCAGGCAATGTGGGCGGTGTGGCAATCGAGGACTGGGGCGTAACCAGCACCAATTTGACCGGGGTGGTTGAGGACGATGACCTGAGCGTTGAAGGAAGCAGCCTCCTTGGCGGGGTCGTTCTTGGAGTCGGAGCAGACGTTTCCACGACGGATATCCTTGACGGAGACGTTCTTGACGTTGAAGCCGACGTTGTCACCAGGGTTGCCCTGCTCGAGCTGCTCGTGATGCATTTCGACGGACTTGACTTCAGTGGTGACGTTTGAGGGGGCGAAGGAGACAACCATGCCGGCCTTGATGATACCGGTCTCGACACGACCGACGGGCACTGTGCCGATACCACCGATCTTGTAGACATCCTGGAGGGGGAGACGGAGAGGCTTGTCGGAGGGGCGGACGGGGGGCTCGATGGCATCGATGGCATCGAGGAGGGTCTTACCCTTGACGACACCAGCCTTGGTCTCACGAGACCAACCCTTGAACCAGGGCATGCTAGAAAAGGTGGAACAACGTCAGACTCGATCTTGGAATGAGACAGATAGGTTCGACATACTTGGTGGACTCCTCCAACATGTTGTCTCCGTGCCATCCGGAGATGGGGACGAAAGCGACAGTCTTGGGGTTGTAGCCGACCTTCTTGATGAAATTGGAGGTTTCCTTGACGATTTCGTTGAAACGATCCTCAGACCACTACATGAGTAGATAAAGATCAGATCAAGAAAAAAAAAGTCAATCAGAAAATTTCTTACTTTGGTGGTGTCCATCTTGTTGACAGCGACGATGAGCTGACGGACACCGAGGGTGAAGGCGAGGAGGGCGTGCTCGCGAGTCTGACCATCCTTGGAGATACCGGCTTCGAATTCACCAGTTCCACCAGCGATGATGAGGATAGCACAATCGGCCTGGGAGGTACCAGTGATCATGTTCTTGATGAAATCACGATGTCCAGGGGCATCAATGACCTAAAAAGGTTAATGAGCGGCTGATAAGATATCAAGGATCTGAGTCATGACTCACAGTGACCATGAACTTGGGGGTCTCGAATTTCCAGAGGGCGATATCGATGGTGATACCACGCTCACGCTCGGCCTTGAGCTTGTCAAGAACCCAGGCTGCGAGAAAAAAAAAATGAGCGGCATCGGAAGACAAGAAAAAAATTTATCCATACCATACTTGAAGGAACCCTTTCCGAGTTCAGCAGCCTCCTTCTCGAACTTCTCGATGGTACGCTTGTCGATACCACCGCACTTGTAGATCAAGTGACCAGTGGTGGTGGACTTGCCGGAATCGACGTGGCCGATGACTGGGGGTGACGGTCAGAGATGAAGGTGCGATGAGGAGAGAGAGATAAGAAAGACATACCGACGACGTTAACGTGATTTTTCTCTTTTCCCATTTTGAAGGTTTTCTAGATGGCGAAACAAGGTGAGTACAAAGTGGGAGAGGACGAGAAAAAGGAGAGACGGCGATGTCGACGAGCCTACGATGTCCCCCGATGGTGGAGGACGACGGAGACTGCGACTGAGGAAGGGGGGAGGGGACGAAAGAAAAAAAAGAGACATACTTGTGGTGTGGATGAGGGAGGAGATGGTGGTTGAGAAAAAAGGAGGAGTCGTGGATGTTTGTGCTAGTTATACTGCCTCCCAGACCAAATTTTTTTTATCGATAGATCTGATTGATCAGGTAATCGATGACTCGGCCGGCCATCTTTGATCCGTTCCGGCGATAAGTACTGTACAGTTTATTATGTAATATTACTCTATTAGTCTACTCCCTGGTCTCCTGCCAGAAATCGACACTCCAGGATTCGTTCAAATGTAGGTCGTGCGCCCACATCTACCTGCAGGCACGCACGCACAAGCGCCGCCGCGTCTCCAAGCGCCCCACCTCCGTCTGCCTCTTCTCCCTCTTTTTCCTTTTCGTCTCCGCATCGTTCGTCTAGTGAGATCGCTGCGTTTGCAAATGGTGATCCAAACCCCTCCTGTGCCTCGGCCGCAGTCATAAACGGACATTCTCCCACAAGTAGCACATATGCAACCACCCCGAATGCCCATACATCTTGTTCCTTCCCGTAGTATCGTTCTCCCCGAAGGATCTCCGGTCCTGCGTAGTCCAAACTGCAATCCATCCATTTAGATTTAGAACCCTGCTGAAGGAAGTTCAGGGGCAGACACTCACGTTCCGCTAAACGTGTCCCATCCGCTCTTCTTCACTAACCCGGAGCTTCCGAAATCTATCAATACACATTTACCATTAGGGCCTAATACAACATTTTCGTCTTTGATATCGCGGTGGACTGCACCACATGTCAGCATTAGTCCTTCCAGTAATAAAGCACACCGACTCACCTATTCCATGCGCGTGAAGGAAGCAAACCGCATCCGCTATTTGACCCAAGTACGTCCGGATAAGCGCTGGAGGCAAGCCCTGAGGGAATGACTCCACCAAGTCGAAAAGGTCTGACGGCGGCGAAGGCTCATTTGGGAGGCGTTCCGGCGTCGTCGAAGGCAGGATCAGATAGTAGTAATGGGCGTCTTCAAAAAAGTCCAACAGGGGACAGATATTGGGGTGACCTTTTACCGTCTGGCCCTCTTTCCATTCGCTTTGTTCGGACAGTTTTGAGAATCGGGACGGATCCCATGGCCTGCGTGCGGGTAATACATAGTTGGTGTTGGATATTGCGGACATGACGTAGATTTCAATGGGAATAGTCCCATGCTTGGGATGCTTCTTCCAGCAATCGGCCAGGATGCGAGACTTGATAACTTGTTTGATAACCAGAGGAGGCTACATGGGACAGGCGGTAAAATGCATCCTAAGAGGCAGATACTGGCATACTTACCCCCAATGATCCATCCGACTGGAACTCGCGCGCTCTTTTGACCAAACCATAGGCTCCACGACCAATTTCACCCTCGATAAGATACTCTGAGATGGTACGCCCGCCGAGGAAAGACTGGTGATCGGAGGGTGACGGTGCCCTGGTGCTATGGTTGCTGAGAATGCTGCCGGAACTTGGAGTACGGCGCAGATTGTCGGAAAGCATTGGAGGAGGAGACGGAGGGGGATCGATGGGGGCGATGGAAACTCGACCTGCAATCAAAGAGACCCGTTGTTGAGAAGATCGCCTCCTCGGTCGCGGGGAGGAGGGAGACCGGGCCAATGGGGGGATCTGGGAGGTTGTCGGAAGACATGAGGGCTCCTGAGGAATGGATTGCGGGGAAGTCATAACGAGGTTGATAAGAGGAGACTTGTCTGGAAATGGATGGTGTTTGCGGCCATGTGCAGCAGGGGGTTCGGGTACCGGATCCGCACTACTCTCCTCGAGATCCACTGTCTCTCTTGGCGGCGACAGGGCCTCTGGCGACTTTCTCTCATTCCAATGGAAACCCCGGCCAAATGAAGTCACTCCCCAGCTGCCCACGCTGGTTGAGCGATATAGCTTCGGCGGAAGTGGCGTAGGTGACCAATCGTCTTCATCAAAGGTAAATCCAACAGGGGACGCCGAAAGCATATATTGAACAAAGGACGGTCTCGTATTACCCACTGTTCTTGAACAGGACAGATGAGCGTGAGGAGAGAAAGGAGTCGGACCACAGCCTCGCCGACATCTACAATACACTGAGACCTCCCACAGGACCCCATCAAGTGCTCTGCCACATCTGCGTGCGTACTTTGGTCCTGGAGCGCTGCAAAATCCATATATTACTCTGGAATAGCCCTAGTTCATAGAACACTGTGTCCAGATAGCCACATAGCCGCAGTTTGCAATTCTATTTCGGACGAGTCGATGACTGGGAGCGGTGTACATGTGGCTGTGTCCGGGGTCCTGATTACGTGAGCAGCTCCCGTCCAACTCGCCAAAGTTAGCCATCGTCTCCGCCGTCTCCCTCAAGCCCTCCACCTTGTGAGTATGCTGCCCAAATCCCCCGTTCTCGTCTCCAGGCCTACGTACCGATGCTGCTTCATGTCCCAGTGCCCTCCAGAATGAGTGGAATCACCGCTATGGGCTGGATGGCTCGACCGCATTTCGGATAACGTTTTGGCCTTGTTGACTTTGCACCCATTGCAAATTTCTTCTCAGCTAACATTTCTCTTCTTTCTTCAGTCCGCCATGGCCATCAAAATCGTCAAGAAGCGCACCAACAAATTCAAGTCCGTCTCAACCCCTCTCGTCCCCTGCAACTCAGAAAACTGACCGTTCATTAGGCGCCACCAGTCCGACCGCTACCACGGAGTCAAGGAGTCATGGAGGAAACCCAAGGGTATTGATAACAGGGTCAGGCGCCGATTCAAGGGCCAAACCCCCATGCCCAAGGTGCGTTGGTCTAGTCGTTCTTATGTCCCAATCCTGTTCTAAAATCACTCGCTAGATCGGTTATGGCAGCAACAAAAAGGTTGGCAAATCGCTACAATTCATCCCAGATACCGTAACCCACACCATATTCCCCACCTAGACACGTCACCTTCTCCCCAACGGCCTCAAGAAATTCCTGGTGAACAACGTCCAAGAGGTCGACCTCCTCCTCATGCACAACAAATCCTTCACTGCTGAGATCGCCCACAACGTCAGCAGCCGAAACCGCACCACCATCCTTGAGCGGTAAGTATCCTCGTTTGGGCTTCTCTTGATTTTGCTCAATCTTTCCATAGCGCCAAGGTTTTGGGAATCAAGGTCACGAACGCTGAGGCTCGTCTGCGGTCAGAGGAGTAGATTTTCACAGTTCATATATTCCAGCGTTTTTCATCATGTAATATCACATATGCTGTTATGCACATGCGCCTGCCCCTCATTTCTGGAATCTGCGAGCTTTGCCTTGAAAACGTCGATTGTGTTTGCCCATGTTGTATCAGATTGTGATTCAAACAAGTATACTGATAAGATGGCATCCTAAATCTGTCTTGAGCCTTCTTCGCCAATCTACCTCAACCTACACATCTACTCGTCTGACTCTCCTCTTTCTGTCTTCTCCGTTTAGAATCCCACAATGCGAGTTGTTTGTTCTCCAGTTGTGAAATCTACCTGATGTCTGCGCTTCTCTGATTAGGAGTTTGAGAGCTGCTCATCACGCTGGTTCCTGGTACACCGCCGATGGTAATCCCGCAGCTTGGGATGGGTTCATTTCATTGATTATGGTCCAGACAAGACACTTTCCAAGGAGTTGACTAAATGGCTGGACGATGTCGATTCGGAATTCCCGATCAAGGGATGCAAAGCCATCATCGCACCGTTAGTTCGCGGTCAATGTCCTCTCGATGACTTCATTTGACAGTCTATGCCATAGGCACGCTGGTTACTCGTACTCTGGTCCTGCGGCTGCATGGGCATACAAGAGCATTGATACCTCTTCCATGTTCGTGTCTTATGGTCTTGAGATCGCGTCCATCGAAGGCTCATCAGCTCCATACAGCAAGCGCGTCTTTATCCTAGGCCCTTCGCATCATTTCTATCTGGAAGGATGCGCGTTATCAAGATGCATGGAATACGAAACACCTATTGGCGATCTTCTCTTGGACTTGAAGAGTATGTGGGTTTTCGTCAGGCATGGCCCTTCTTTCCATCTGATGACTTTCCCCGAAGCTATCCAGGCGTTGAAGGCTACAGGGAAGTTTGAGATGATGGATCTCCGGTCTGACGAGGAGGAACATAGTATTGAGATGCATCTGCCTTATGTTCGAAAGATCTTCGAAGGGTAGCGCCTTGTCCTTTGCGAAGCTGACCACACAACGCTGAGTGATCTTGATGATACTTAGGAAAAACGTCTCCATTGTCCCAATCGTTGTAGGCGCCATCTCACCAGAAGCAGAGGCCAGCTTTGGAGCTATCCTCGCTCCCTATCTTGCCAGTGAAGACACAATCTTTGTTGTATCAAGTGACTTTTGCCATTGGTGAGCGCTTCCTGTTTATCCATCTTCGTTATCATGTTGAACGCGAGAGTGTAGGGGTACACGATTCTCGTACACTTATTATTACCCTGAGGAAGCACCGAGCGAAACTAAAGGATTTCCTGTCGCGCTAAACAGTGATCTTTCACCCGATTTTCCAATTTACAAATCGATCACTCGTCTGGACCGTGAAGCGATGGACATTCTGACGATGCCTCCTTCCACAGCGAAAGATGTACATGATAAATTCGCTAAATACCTGGTGAGAACCAAAAACACGATCTGTGGACGACACCCTATTGGAGTGCTGCTAGGCGCGTTGGCACATTTGGAGAAAGAGGGGAATATCAAACCTGAGCTCAAATTCGTGCGATACGAACAAAGTAGCTCCTGCCATTCTATTAGAGACTCGAGCGTTAGTTACGCTAGCGCGTACATTCGCTTCTAGAGGATCTATCCGTAACCCACTCTGCGTGTATACCGAAAGGAGGAAGTATCATCTAGACAAAACGACCGTAGACCACAAGTACCGAACCAAACTGTATGTATGAACCGTAACGACTTGACTGGAATCTATATGTTGATCTGGACCGTATAAGGATTGAGACGCCGTTTAGAGGTTAGCAATAAGATGCCTTTGAAGACCGGTAGGTGCATCCTCTTCGTACTCCGTTCCGGGGACACCTGGATCTTCAACGACCTAAATAAGTTTGGGTGAGATATTTTGCTCGATGGGTATGATGAATGACAGAATGGGGTTAAATATATATACTTACCCTTCCCTTCTCGACCTCGATGTCATCGAAACCCCACTCCCTCGAGGAGCCGCCCTTGAGGTGGTCTCCGCTCACGAGCAACAAAGGCTTATATCCGCCAATGACTTGCTTATCTTCGACGCCTTCCTCAGGGGACTTCCTCTCCAGCTCGGTGAGGGAACAGCACCCAACCTTGATGTTAAGGTCTTTATCCCCTACGAAGCTACGGACGAGGGCGATGGTCGTCGCAGCGTGAGTGACGAGTAGAATGCGGCGACGGTGCTCTATTGGCAGGCGCTTGATGATGGTTGGCACGAACGCACTTGTGAAGGTGTCGATGCGTTGATGAAGCTCGTCCACGGACTCGCCCTTGCGCGTGGGGTAGTACAAGGTCGACCAGCTTGGGTCGACCTCGGGGAAGTGCGTCTGGAGGCTCTCGGTGGGTCCGGGACGCGGGTGGAGACCCGTACCAGGCTCAACGGGAGAGTACCACTCTGCGATGCCTATGAAGGAGAGAGGTGGTAGGTCGGTTTTGTTTTTTATATTTGTGGACAGGGGTTTCTCACCGTGTTCGACATAGATCGGAATACCGAGAGCTTGGGCCACGGGCTTCGATGTTTGGAGACAGCGATCTTCGGATTGGGAGGGAGATTCAGCAAAATCAGAACAAAAAATAGAAGAAAGAGATATTTACAGTACGGTGAGGAGAAGATGACGGTAGGCCGTTCCTCCTCTGGGAAGGAGAGGAAGTACTGGCATAATTCCTCCGCCTGAGTCTGATATCCCACAAAGGCAAATGGAAGAAATAGAGGAGGTCAGCTCGACATGGTTCGCAAGGAAGGCTCTGATGGGACGCGATGTCTACCTCTCCGTATGCAGTCAAAGGAGGGTCTCTAGGCAGACCCGTCGGACTCGTCCTGGAGCACCGCAAAGAGAAGAAAGAGACCTTGATGAAAACATGTGCGAAATTGTGAACAAGTGGGCACGACTCACCAGACCGAATTGATCCAGTTCAGTCGGAATCCTGGTATGTGTCGAGTCAGTTGCCTTTGAGTAGAAATAAAACGAGGTTAGTTCACCATGCCGGGCAATATAGATTTTTTCAATCATGGTCATGTCAAGTCGTTTCGCTGATTGCGGGGAGAAATGAGTAAAAAAACGAAAAGACCGGGCCAGCTATTTTAATTTACAGTGAATCACACGTGGGGAAAGCATTTTATTCATATCGCTTGCATTCCACAGTTCTCTTGGGGTCAAGATCCGACTCGAGGCGGTCATGGGTGATGGATTATCAGCATGTATATTTTCTTATCTCGCGAAACATTTCAATTCGTGATAGGGCAGGGGGCGTAAGAAAATAACATCAATGAGACAAGCAGGGGGGATATACAGCTGAAAAAAAAAAAACGCAGCAAAAAAAAAGATTATATGCATCAAGAGTGGGGAACCATATGGGGGTGTATGCAGCCACTTGGAAAAGGAAAGAGATGTACAAAGGAGATACTCGAACACTCTCACAAACACCCCAACGAAACTCTTTTTTTTCTCTCTTCTGTTCACGCACGAAGGGTTCGGAAATGAAAGATTCGTGTGTGACTTAGGCGAGGGAGGGGAAGGCGGTTTGGTCGTCAACATTGATGACAGGGGTACCATTGTTTTGGCGTCCACCACGGGGTGCACCGCGACCGCGAGAACCACGGCTCCTGTCGCCACGGTCGCCACCACGTCCACCGCGTCCGCGTCCACCACGGTCGGGGCGCTCGAAGCGAGCATCGATTTCGAGGTAAACCTTTTCTTCCTTCTTGGCACGGACCTTGGGGGCAGCTTTGCCCTTAATTTATAGCGGGTCAGCAGGTAAGAAAGGGTCGAAGACAAAAATAATGGAGGTACCTTGCCGACGAAGTAAGAGTCTTCCTCTTCCTTGTCAAGGAGGACAGCATCCTTGAAGATATCTTCGGCGCCGTCATTGGCCTTGCGGGTATTGTCCAACTTGGGGACAACGGTGTCCTTGTCCTTTTGTTGGGCGAGGTATTGGTCCAAGGTCAAGGTGTTGTCCTCCTCCTCGGGTTCTCTGTCTCTGCGGCCACGGCCCTCAGGCTTGGACTCGCCTTCAACAGGGGCGTCAGCGCCAACAGCAGCTGCGGCCCAAGCTTCAACGTTGCTCTCCTCGGCAATGGTGGGACCCCATTCGTTGGCAGCGGATTCGGCGTTGGCATCAACGACGGCGGCTTCCTCAGTCTTGAGCTCAGTGTTACCGTCGTCACCGCCCCAGGATTGATGGACTTTCTTGTCAGAGTCACTGGAATAAGAGATCGATGAGAGGGAATGAAGAACAGGGTATGATACGGAGACAGAACGTACACCTTTCCGGTCTGGCTGTGTCTATCGAAAGGACGACCTCTGCCACGGGGGCCACCTCGGGCACCCCGACCTCTGCCACGACCACCTTCGCGACCTTCACGAGGACCATCAACTGGAGATTAAAAGGATATAGTGAGTGAAAGAGGACAAAAAGAGAGGGAGGGAGAGGATAAGTACATTTCTTCTGGCCGTCTGTCTCTTCGGTCACAAGCGTAGAGTCCTTAGTGGGGGCCTTGCCACCTCGGGAGTAATACTTTCCTCCACGAGCGGCGGGGCCACCTCTCGACTTCTGGGCAGCACCGCGGGCAGGCTGGGGAGCAGGAGCAGGAGCAGGCTCGGCCTTGGGAGCAGGCTGGGGCACAGAAGGGGCATCATCTGAAAGAAAAAAAGATGAGAAGAAGATATGGGAAGAAAGGGGGGAAAGAGAGACCATCGAGGAGGGCGAAAGGGTTTTTTGTGGCCACCGACATTTTTGACGGGGCCCTTTTAGCGCAGAATCAGCAGATGAGGGAGGATAGAGGGTCGCTGGGGATGTCTGGGACGACGACGGCGATGGCTGGACCAAGTTGGAACTATCTTTTTCACACGGGGGCCCCCAGGAGCGGTGTCACGGGGCCTGCTGGTACTGTACAGTTGCAAAATCGTATATAACCGGAACCGACACGGCTGGTGATTTCCACAAACGCAAATACCACAGGTCAGTGTTTCTCGGAGGGTCTGCACGCATGGCATGTTCTGACGAAGACATTCTCAGCACTATAAAAGCATCTCTCTTAGGATCCGCCCGCCGCTCTTGGTGGACTGGTGTGGATCGAGGACGGGGAGACCGTAGATGTGCTGGAGAGGAACGGCTGCGACAGGACTTGGGTGCGGTGTTTCCGTCGGAGTGCCCTTCGTGGCCTCTGCATGGCCAATGGCGCAATGTCTCGTTGTACATTTGTTTAACTAGTAGTTACTGCTTATGTCATCTATTTCCTATCCATGTCATGTGCTTCTCAGTCTCTTGCTCTCTCCCCACTACATATGGCCTCTTCTCGTCGTCTCGATATCTCCTCCCTCCTCTGCGACGACGACCAGCCCGCCTTTTCCCCCCTCGACGCTCTTGTCCAGGCTGCCACCCAGGAGCGTCGTCGTCTCGATGCCTCTTCAACTTCAAATTATCACCAGACATACCATCCCCGCTTGCACGACACCCACCACCACCACCCCGCCTCTGACCCTGACCCTGACCGTGGCCTGCTCGACCGCACCAGAGACGATGACCGCCGCACTAGGGTAGACTACGACCGTCCAGTTCATGACCACCACCACCACCACCACCACCACCAGAAACAGAGCGAGTATGAATATCACGTACAAGAACAACAACTTCGTGAGCAGGACCATCTTCGCGAATTAGAGCACCAGCAGCGCCTTCGTCATGAGCAGCGTGAGCGAGAGCAGCGTCAAATCGAACGCGAAAGACAGGAACGGGAGCGTGATCGTTTTCTTCTTCACCAACAGCAGCACCAGCACCAGCTACATCAGCAACAACACCTTCTTTTACAACAACAACAACAACAACAACAACAACATGCCGCAGACCTTCACCGCGAACAAGAACGTCTCGATCTCCTCCACCGCCAGCACCGTCCGCAGCCATCTCTCCCTGCCTCCCGTTCACCGTCCATATCCCACCTCATCTCCCATACTCCCCACAGACACCCAGATCCCCTCCAGATTAGCCCCATTTTGCCCATTGCCCACATCGTCTCAGCCCCCGTCCCTTCCCCGGTCCCTCACCCCGATCAGCCACCTATCAAGAAAAGACGCTATTCAGAATCCCCCACTCGTCCTTTCCCAGATGACAGAGAACGTATCGCCCGTGACCGGGACAAAATGTTCGTTGGCGAATTGGGTTATGGCCGTGTTGAGACTCCCGTGGCTGGCCCTTCCTATCCCCCGCGGCGTCCAGGTTCGGGTCACGGCCCTTCAAGGAAGCCTGTTTCTGTCTCTGACCTCCTTGCCGATAAGGAGCCTCAACGTCCCCACTCTCGCGAAGCCGAAACACACCGCGTTGTCAGTCCACTTGGCAGGCGGTCTCCCCCTGGCAGTCAAATAGGCAGGGCCAAAGCCGCACGGAAATCGGATGAACACCTCTTTAGAGACCCTCCCCCTGTCACCCATGTCCCCTTGGAGCCTCAGGAGCTCAGAAAATCCCCAAAAGAAGATCTCAAAATCAAGCAGGAGCCTAAACATCATCACCCACGACCTCGCACTAGCTCTTTTGTAGACGACACGAGGCCGAAGAAACTCTTGAAAGAATCTGCTCCCCCACCCCCACCACCGCTGACAGCACCACCTCAGCCATCATTTGTATCTAAAATTCATACCTCCAAGCCTCAACAAGATGCACATGAATGGTTCTTACAACATTATGACGAGGATCTTTCTCCCCCAACCTCTGCCCGCCCTGAGCCACCCCATACACCCTCACCTTCCCTCAGTCCCGTTACTCCAGCTCATCCGCCACCTCCTCTCGTGTCTGTTAAGATATCCCCAGTCGAGGAGAAACCACCCCTCACTCCTATTACCTCAGCCGTCGTCTCCCTAGAGCAAGAACTGGAAGACCTTGTTTCAGAATCCACCACCACCACTGCTCCTAGCATGTTCGTCAAGAAACAGGAACCCAAAATCGACATAGACCTCGATGTCGACCTTGCTGTGACCGAACTTGTTGACAATATGGAGGAGGATATCGACGTGAAGCGGGAATCTATAGCGGTGGAGGCTGATGTGGAGGATGAATTACTCAGTCTGATTGACGATCGCCCGCCACCACCACCACCTCCGCCAGTCTCTGCACGGCGTGCTCCGGGATCCGCTGCGTCGTCCTCTCACGGTTCGGCCGTTCCCCCCCTAGCCACGACTGTCTCTCTCAACGCCAATGCAAAGCCGACGCCCACGCCCTCGCTTCCAGAACGCCCTGTTCCTGAGGCCAAGCAAACTTCTCCGCCCATCATGTCCACTCCCACAGGTTCTGTCTCGGTTCTCTCTTCTACATCCGCCGCCCGTCAGACATCGTCTACTCGGCCGACATCAGATCGAGAGTCTATGCCTCCACCCGCTTCCGTGAGTGGTAGCGTGTCAAAGGCTTCTGTCGAACGTGCCGGAAGTGCAGCGCCAGCAGCTACTCCCGCGGCCAAAAAGAAGAAGGAACCTGCGGCAAAGGTATGCTTGATCATTACAATGTGATAAGCTGTTTTTAAAACCCCTTTCTCTCTTTTCAGGCCGCTCCTAAAACTAAATCGGCGGGTGCGACGACGGCGACGACGACCAAGGCTAAAGCTAAACCTGCAGTCAAGCCAAAGAAGGGCACTCCCAGCGAAATTGTGGCGCCTCCTCCTTCTGCTACTGCCTCAGCCGCTCTTTCTATCCCTCCTCCGGCAAAGATGGTCAAGACGATGACGGGTAGGAAAGCGGCGCCATCCACCTCGGTTTCACGTTCGCGTTCTGCGTCGGTGATGCCTGCCTCGATGGGACCGGAGAGTGATAGTGTCAAGGCAGAAAAACAAGAGGAAGAAGAGGAATCGGAAGAGGAGAAGGAGGATGATAAGTTGTATTGTGTGTGCAAAACCAAGTACGACGAGGATCGCTTTATGATTGCTTGTGATCGGTATGTGTTTTTTCCCAACTCTTCATGAACGTTCTCTAATATCACCAAAGTTGTGATGAGTGGTACCATACGCAATGTGTGCATATGCCGGATCTGGAGGTCGACCTTGTCGATCAATTCATCTGTCCCCCATGTGTCGAAAGTATGTTGATCAACGGATCATTTTTCTCTTTCGTTAGTTCGGTTGGCTAAAATTTCCCCTTTAATATAGAAAACCCACACCTCAACCTCCGGACCACTTACAAAACACGTTGTCTCTACGGACTCCGACATCCCGATCCGTCCTCCACCAAGGCATGTCATAAAGCGGCGCGTGGTGCCTTTTCCAAGTATTGCTCAGACGAATGCGGGGTCAAGTACATGCAATCACGAATCGATAACTGGCAAAAGAAAGGCGGTAAAACGGAGAAGCTCTGGGAGAGCGTGAAGAATGCAGAGAAACGCGAAGGCGTTGTCGTCTGTGCCGCAGAACCAGATCCTGAACCAACAACCAACGGATGTGCCAAAACGACCGAATCATCAGGCAGCAAACCCGAGGAATCTGTCTTGAAACCCAAAAAGCAGCACATCGTGCCTCCGAAGAGGAGCAGAGTCGAGCAGGAGACAGATAGGTTGACCACGCTGCTCGATTCTGTCATCAAGCTTCGGGAGGAGATCAAGCGCGATATGGAGGTCGTCGGTTGGCGCGAGCGGTTGTTGAAGTTGGCCACAGATCGGGCGGAGGCGGTGGGCCAGTGCGGGTGGGATCAGCGGTTGTGTATGGACGATGAGGAATGGGCAGATATTGGAGATTCTGTTTTCGAGAGTTATGATGATGCGAAAGCGGTCCCTGTTAAGGAAGAATCTGCCGATGGTGATGTGGAAGCGGAGAATCCTGAGGAGCAGTGGTGGTGCCCTGGAAAGGTGGTTTGTGATCGTCATGCCGGGTATGTTTTATACAATCTTGTCTGCCCTTGAATCTGTGTTGATGATGCTCTTCTTTTTTTCAGATGGCAAACTGTCCGATCAAAGGATGTGGCCAAAGAAAAGGCAAAGATGGAAGAAGCCCTCGAAAAACTGACGACTCGAGAACGAGAGATTCGTAAAAATATCGAGGATATGCTCGATTCACAAGCCACGACTGGCTCTACCACCTCCAAAAATACACATGTCAAGGAGACGGGGTCTAGCGCACCGCTCAAGTCTGCCAACACCAAGGCCGTTAACGGCAATCCCAAATCCAAAACCGCGGCAACGACGGGGGATGCGCCGAAAAAGGGAAAGAAACGCAAGGCGCCTGCATAATTTCTTCAATTCGACGTTTATCATTACCATCTTGTGGGGATATCATATGAACGATTTGTAATGTTTGCAACTACTCTAGGCTGGATTCTTTCCTCCGAATTTTTGCGTCCTACCGTTTCGCCGCGCCACATCTGTGTTCATTCTCGATTTTTCTTGCACACATGTTTAATTTTTTTTTTCGTTTCGTTTTTCTTACATGCTTTCGTTTGATTTTTTCTTTCCTTCACCTCTTCGTTCGTCATTGCTATTGCATCTCTTTCTTTGCTGCCCCACATTCTCCATCAGTCCATGTACTAATCGTGCTATGTGTAGCTTTTATTCGCATTTTCTTAGCTTCCTTCTTGCAAGTTGCAAGTGATATAACTTGTGTGTATAGCTAGATACTTAACTACTTTACAATCAATTACCTGCGAAGGCGTGTTGCCTTGGGATGAGGAACGTAGGCTTTGTATGTGTAACGAGCCTGAGGACGAAAAACAAAAGTAATAATATACAGTACATTCGACGAATGGTGATAGATCCACAGAACCGAGGGCGATGAAAAAGAGAGAAGGGTCAATAACCGTCGCCTTCTCCGCCCTCTTTGCAGAACCCTTTCTGTTCGTACAAGATTTGCGATTTGGCCTCTTCCCGTTCCTTTTTTGTTTCGGCGTCCCGTTTGGTGTATGAAGCGAGTAGGTTGTAGTCGACCTGCTTGAGTGGGACTTCATCTTCTTTATCTAGGTCCTAGGAAGGGAGGAAACGAAGGTGAGATCAGGGGCCAGGCCTCAAAGAACAAACAGCCGTTGTGATATCAGAGATTGAGACCCACGATTTCGCCCATCAGCACCACGTTCTCCCCTCTAATGAGGAAAAGGCCATGCCACGTTTCAGCAAAAGCACTTCCGTGGTATATTCGCTCGACGGTGTCTTCGAGAACAAGGTTTGCTATCAGACCAAACGATGACTATGTCGGTTCTGGATCAACAGGGCTATGGAGAGGACTGACCAAACTGATCATATGAACGGAGAACCCCTTGGAGTTTTCTGCCGTCGCGGAGGATTACTAGCATCTTTCCTAGGCAGAGGACACCATGGCCGAGAATATAATTGAATATGGGGGTTTTGAGGGAGAGGGTTGGATTGGAGATTAGAAGCAAAAGGAGGGGGAGATTGCTCAGGACGGAACTGGAGAAGCGCGATGACTTTGGGCAGACGTACTGTCCACACAATCCACCAGGGAGCCCGATGTTGTGAAGGGAATTAACGAGTCCATTACGATGTGAATAAAAGCGAAAAGCTGCTCTAGGCAGCGGAACCTTAGAACGGTGGTGTGGCTGGTGGTGGTCGTGCACAGAATAGTGCAGCCGGTCTGGAGAGATACAGAAACGGATCAGAGCGGACCTGGCACTGCTGTGGTGTCTTAATTGAGACAAGCCTTCGTAGCTGGAATGGCCGAGTCGTTAAGGCGAGTGATTTGAACTTCTCATCATCACTTGGTGTTTCACCGCGTAGGTTCAAATCCTGCTTTCAGCGAATTTTTTGATTCCTTTTGCATCGCATTCAAGAAACACGGACATGACTCTCTCTCTCTGTTTCTCCAACGCGAATAGCATCTCTACAGGTTTTAATTTTGATCTAGTGGTGTTTCGTGTTCAAAGCATGCAGTACAAGTGAGAGGTCATGACGAAGATTGTTTTCCAACATATTCCCATTGTCCATTCTCCGGTGGCTCCTCCAAAGGCTCCCAACTAATATACAGGGTTTCTATTGAGATACGTAGGTGGATAACAGATGGACGGGGACGTACGCTTTCCATTTCACGAATTTAGTAGCAAGTGCAAGTTCGTCCGCGGCACTGTCCAACGCTTCCTCAATCTGGCCCTCCTTGAGCATTTTCTCCGCGAGAGCAACGTCGCCATTGGCCTTGTTTACGATGCTGATTTTGTGGCGGACGAGAGCCTCGACGCCCTGACGATAGACGGATGTTTGCGGGATGGCGGAGAGGGCGGAGAGTGTGGATTCGTATGTTTTGAGAAGTTCTGGGAGAGGATTTGGGTGAACCTCGAGGCCGTAGATACCGGTGCTGGTCTTGAGCGCCTGGAACAAAGGACGAGTGAGGCGGAACATGGAGGCAAGGGCGACGGTAAGAGTTGACGTTAACGTTGAGAGATTGAGACTGAACCGAAAGGCCCGTCGGAGTCTTAATTTTTCGCCTCTCTTGCTTTCGACCTCCACTCTGCTCTCGCCATGGCTGCTGCTCTTGCTCTCCGCCAGTCACAGCCTTTCTTCCCCTCTCTCCGTTCTTTCTTTTCAAACAGATGGGCTGCACCCCTCGTCGCCACCGCCTCTCTCAGTCTGCCCCGAACGTCATGGTCTCTCCCATCCCTCGACTCGCTTCTTGACCTCTTCCCTCCTTTTCTGCTCGCCGTGCCCAAATCTAAAACATCACATTCACGCAAGGCCATGAGAAGTGCAAATAAAGGTCTTAAAGACAAGCGCAGTACGTTGTCGCTTTCTCTTTCTCTCTGTATGTTGACACATTCAACCTCGCCGCTATTCCCTAGATATTGTCAATTGCCCTGGTTGTGGTTCCGTCAAACTGTCCCACAATCTATGCCCAAACTGCTACGAACAATTGACGCGTGAATGGAAGACGAAAAATAAGGAGTCTGGCGACATTGTCGACCTATCATGACATCTCCCACCGCCGTATTTATAGCCTTGGTACGCCGTGTTTTCCAGTCGTTTCTGTATTCAAAAGCTTATCCTCGTTCCACTCAAGACTTGAAAAATATTAATACGCATCAATCCGTGTCCCAAAAGCATTGTCTACGTGCATACTCAAATCCCGAACTCTCCCCAAACCGAGAACATCTGCACCTCTCGTCCACAGCATCAAGCGCCTATCTCCGAAGCAGAATCATCCCTAGACCATACTATCTGTAACTTTATTACACAGAAGCAATAATACTCTCCAATTGAAGTCTCTAATTTATTGTGATGTATATTGATGAGAACAATGCCCACGTTCTGCCGGATCTAGTCCGCGCGGCTTTCTCCACCGTCCTCACTCTGTTCTTCTCATGTGAACATGTATTCATCCACAGACCGCTTCATTCTGAACCCCTTCCTTCTCATCTCAGGATAGGATCCATCCGACGCTGACCCTCTTATCTGCCCCTCGACACCTCTGACATGTTGATCTATACCCGCCTGTCTTCCAGACGAGCATTTTACCCCGCACTTGCACGAGCTGCCAGTTCTGCAACGCGATACAATGGACTTGCGGACATCCTTGAGAAGAGACCAGACGACGTCGTCATAACTTTCGCGAAACGTACCGCTATCGGTAGAGCAAAGAAAGGTCAATTGAAGGAGTCGATGAACTCCTGCACGCCCTCTTCAAGGTCTTGTGAACACACCCGTTCATCCCATTACCTACGTTAATCTCATTCATAACATAGGCTACTCTGGAGAAAACCAAACTGGACCCAACGAAGATTGATGATATATGTGTTGGTAAGGTTTCCTTCTCTCAGCTCTGATCCACGGGTTGTTGAAATTGTCTTTCAATCAGCGACTTGCCATCCTCCTTCCCCACTCTATGTCTCCAGAGCAGCGGCGATTGCTGCTGGTATCCCATATCAGGTCCCCATCTCCGTCGTCAATAGGCTGTGCTCCTCAGGTCTAATGGCCATTCGCAACGTTGCCAATTCCATTCGAACAGGGGAAGCGTCGATTGCCTTGGCCGTTGGTGTTGAGAGTATGAGCCTGAAGTAAGTTTAGATTGAGATTGATTATGACCACATCAGTTAACCGCACGATATCTTTCTTTCATCCAGTCCACGCCCAACGCCCGAGGTTGTCGATGCCATCTCTGAGCACCCACATGCGTATGATTGTATGCAGGTATGGCCCAAGTTCTCGACCGAATTCAAGGACTCTCTGATGTATAAAATAGCCCATGGGATGGACCTCGGAGATGGTTGCCCAAACGTACAATGTCTCGAGACAAAAGCAAGACGAATATGCGTTCATCTCCCATAGTAGAGCAAGCAAGGTGAAGCCCTTCTGTTCGCATCAATCCAATATCCAATTCTAATAACTGTTGACTGTGATCAGGCAGTATCCGAGGGAATATTTGCTCATGAGATAATACCAGTCGAGGTGAAGGGTACCATTCTTTCAGTGGACGACACAGTGAGACCAGGCGTTACGCTGGAGGGGCTTTCCAAATTGAAGCCTGCGTTCCCGAATTGGGGAGAAGCAAGTACTACAGCTGGAAACGCGAGTGGCGTAGGTGATGGTGCCGGAATTTGCATTTTGACGACTCGTGAACGGGCTGAGAAAGAGAGTATGGAAATTGTTGGCAAATACATTACGTCCACGGTTGTTGGTACGTCCAAGGGACTGCGTATTGAAGCCAGGCTAACGATATCGTCCCTCAGGCGTTGAGCCTCGATACATGGGCATCTCGCCGATATATGCCATCCCAAAGGTTCTTGAACAAGCTGGATTGACCAAGGAAGATGTAGATGTCTACGAGGTGCGTGTCAACGTCCTGATATTGTTCTTCAAGACCGATACGATATGTCATTCAGATCAATGAGGCGTTCGCGTCGCAGTTTGCCTACTGTGTGGAGAAACTAGGAGTGCCGATCAATAAAATCAATCCCAAGTGAGCACTTGCCCTTCAGCCTTATTCGCATTACTGAATCACCGAAGTGGCGGAGCGATTGCTATTTCACACCCTCTTGCGATGAGTAGGTTGCCTGGTAACACTTGCGTTCGCATACTGACAGGATTGGCAGCTGGTGTCCGGCAGGTTGTAACGGGGCTTGCAGAACTCAAAAGAACGAACGGGCAGATTTTGCTGACGAGCATGTGTGTTGGAAGTGGAATGGGTGCAGCAGGGATCTTTGTGAACGAGGCAACTCAATGATACAGGGATTGTTGGAGGGATTTAGCGGAGATGTATTGTATTGGAAATAAGATGGAAGGAAATATATTTGGGACATATAACGGTAGAGATTAATACACAAAGGATGAGGGCGACATCTGCAAATGAAAAATTGTGGTTAGTCACTGGATAAGGAAAGAACGAGAAGACAGAAATCCTCAGAAAGTCATTGATGTCATTGAACCGTATACGTGTATACGGAACAAATCGACTAAGAGGTGCCATAGGTTGAATAATTTACAACACTCGTCACAGAAGCAGAATGAAGACGATAGAACAAAAGACTAACCTGAATCCACGAAAAAAAGACGCGTCGTCGTCGTTAATGAACACGAAAAGAACCAGGTCAAATGACACGATTTATATACCGAGTGGTAGATCACGTGTCCGGCAAAAGGCGGATGAAACTGTGTAGCTCATCAAGCCACCCGATCACATTGACCTCACTATTATCGGCGCCGTCCTCGTCACTCACAGCAAGCAAGGTGTGTATAGCCAGTGGTCTCGTTCTTTACGTTCTGTCTCTGAGATTCGGTCTGTTGTCAGCGCCGTCGTCAAAATGTCCGCCCAAATCAGCAAGAAAAGAAAGTTCGTGGCCGACGGTGTCTTCCGTGCCGAGCTCAACGAGTTCTTCACCCGCGAGCTCGCTGAGGAAGGTTACTCAGGATGCGATGTCCGTGTAACCCACGCCCGCACTGAGGTGTGTGCCATTTTGATCCATTGCCTATGGTGAACCCTTGTCTCACAAAATTTCAACTTCCAATAGATTATCATCCGTGCTACCCACACCCAGGAGGTCCTTGGAGAGAAGGGTCGCCGCATCCGTGAACTCACTGCCCTCGTGCAGAAACGTTTCAAATTCCCCGAAAACTCCCTCGAACTCTACGCCGAGAAGGTCCAATACCGTGGTCTTTCCGCCATCGCCCAGTGTGAGAGCTTGAGGTACAAACTCCTTGGTGGTCTTGCCGTCCGTCGGTATGTGCAGCTCAGACTTTCATTCTGAAAGTTTCGATTAATGTGGGATCAAAGCGCTTGCTACGGTGTCCTCCGTTTCGTCATGGAGTCCGGCGCCAAGGGTTGCGAGGTCGTCGTTTCTGGCAAACTTCGCGCTGCCCGTGCCAAGTCGATGAAATTCACTGACGGCTTCATGATCCACTCTGGTCAACCTGCCCGTGACTTCGTCGACTATGCCGTCCGCCACGTCCTCCTCCGACAGGGTGTCCTCGGCATCAAAGTCAAAATGTATGACTCAAATCCTTGCTTCTGTTCATGGTCAGCTTTTGACTCTTTCCCTCTTCTAGCATGAAAGGATGGGATCCTGAAGGTCAAACCGGACCCCGCAAACCCCTCCCCGACTCCGTCCAAATCGTTGAACCCCCCGTCGACAAAGTTGTCTCTGAGCCCACATCAGAACAGCGTGAACCCGCCATCCCCGTCCCCGTCGCCGCCCCCGTCGAGGAGTACGCTGCCGCTGACCCTGCTTACCAGCAGCCTGAGGCTTACACTGAGCAACCTGTGTTCTGATCGCTTTACCTTGTATTTTTTGTCTCAATGATCACGCTTACGACTTTTATGGTCATTTCCTTTGGAAATCTCAAGCAAGAAATTAAGATTGCATTGAACGAAAGGGGGTATCTATCTGTCGGCTGATTGAACTAGATGTATAACTCAATTTATCATCTGGGTGATGCTACGCCCAGCTACTCCTCCAGACGGAAGTTGGAAAACCAATGTTTTCGTGAGCCCTGGGCCCCAACGATGTGGTTTCCTGCCCAATCCAAGAACGAATGAAACTTGGGTCACAGTCAAGGATTGAGAAGGATCGGCAATCGTCACTTCCCCTGTGTCAAGCTTGTAGATCAGAGCTATGTTGTCATTCGCTATGATTGTTACTGGTGCGCATCTGTCTGCTGGAACGAATTTGATTGAACCGCCTAATGGTTGCCAGAAGACGACCATCACAGTCTGGTTGGCTTCATCGAACACAGCTGAAATGTTTCCGTCGTTCTGGATAGTTTGCAGTCGGAGGTGATCCTTCTTCTCTAGGAACGCGCCTTGGTCAGTGCCGGGGAACGCGGTGTATGAAATTGGGGAGGTGATGTCGCTGTGGTCGATCCATGCAGCGAAGAGATCGACGGTGATGGGTGGCTGAGTAGATATCCCGATAGCAGACCAATCGCCTGACTTGTCACCGAATTGGACGGAAACACTTGCAGCATCGTTGAAATCTGGGAAACTGTAGCCGACGTTTGCGTGCCAAAGTGTATCGACGCGTGCTTGCGATACGGATTGGTCCAGATTTGCACCGTTTACGATGATAGGGCCCGCGTGTCGTTTCTGGTCGAGAACGGTATACACCGGTGCAGTAGTCGTGGAAGTGATGTTGGACACCATGATATGCTGGACATCGTCATCGAGGAAGAAAACTGCCTTTTGGAAATGAAGGGATTTGGTGAGGGGATTGGTGTATCGCATGACAGCAATCCCAGTGCTGTTGTCAGAGACGCCACCGACTAGACTCTCGACACCCATTTGCTGGGTTGTTCCACAGGTGAGGGGTGTAGCACCATAGTCTGTCGTTATTCCTGGGATTAAATTCCAGTCCCAGGCCGCGGCGATGTCCTCGTATTCATTGCCGACAAGATATGTGTATAGCGTCCCGTCTGATAAATGGAAACCATCGGGCTGTTCAAAGGGTCTATGTGTCAAAACCTGGTACCAATGACTCAAAAAACGATATACTGACATTTTGGGAGTTGGTACATTCAGTGTTCTTCGTTCTCGAAGAAAACATTTTGAAGGTCGACACATATGTACGTCCTCGGTTGACCTGCACGACAACATAAATATGGAAATCTTCAAACAGAACAATCGCCGACCATATAATCATTTGCATAGAACATGCGATTGCCAACTAGCCCTCCGGCGTTAGCATTGAGGCCTGTGCCTGATAAACTGTTGGCAAAATTTATTAACGAGCTGGAGGACCACTGCTGGCCCAATTCCAAAACTTCTGTGAGGTTGATTTTGATGCTTCCTGTAGCTCTAGTAGAGGAATGAGAATGATATACGCAGTGAGAAAATAAAACATTGGATCACTGTTGGTCTATCACTGGGAAGCTGATGAAACGACCCAGGGCGGACTGAAGAGCAAAATGCGAATGAGATAAGGGAACATATTCTGGGCAGACACTTACAAAGTCCCAGTGTAAAACTCCTGTGATCGAATTCCGGAATATCATCCACTTGTCACCGTCAAAAAGTGTACCAAACGCTGCTTGAGAATCGGGTCCTGCAGCGAATTGAGTACCTCCTGCCTCAACTTCGAGATCAAGAAGATCGTTGGTGCTAGGGGGGACATCTCATCAGCAACGGTGTTGAAAGTGAATTAGCAAAAGGCCTACTAATCCTTTCCTGTGAGAATCTATCAGTTATGTACACCAATACAAAGAATGATAATACTCACCGTAGTTTCCGTTGTATAACATCCCAGCATGTTGCCCTGATCGACGGCATTTCAAAAAAAAAGTCCTTGAGAACAGAAAAATATGCCGAATATGCCGTACCAAACGATCCATCCGCTCGAATACCGTCAACTTGAATTCCGTTTTTAATCTGGAGCTCAGTGTGCACTCGGCGGTATGCATCCGTGAGTAAAGAAACGTTGTAGTTCAATAGCGAGTTGTCAATTCCGATTTTAGCCACATCCAATGCGTTCGCTCCTGTCAAGAAGCCAACGCCATTGATGTTGTGATCGAACGTTGCATACGAACGGGCGGTCATGTGTGTACAGTTATTGACTTCCGTCTGAACGAGGGTGTCATTCAGGAGGAGGCACACCTGACCCACAAGCTCTGGGATAAGGATGAGCTGGCATGACAGTCAGCAGGCGGAGTCTGAGTAAAATTAAGACCATGGACTGACGTTAGAGAACCAATTGGTGTTCCTGTACATATTGTCGAATCAATGTCCGCGAAAAGGGCAGAATTGTATTGCATCCTTACCAAAGGCTATTGTCCGGGTTGGTACAGGGGCAGGCTGCTGTTCCTCCGGAGTCTAGGCATGAGATGTTCGTAAAGTCTCTGCCAAACCAGTAGCCCATGGCAGATGAAATAGCTGCCCTCAGAGTAGGGTCTTTCACAAATTGGTCGTCTCCAGCCAAGCCACCATGCCAGGCGGCAGACATAATCACTTCGCAAGTTAAACTGGTAAGTTGACCGCCTCATGAGATATAATAGAAGAGGATCCTTACAAATGCGCTGCCAATGTGTTTGAGCTGGCCAGTTTGCCCGACGGGCTGTACATCCAGTCGTATAATCGACTTCACTGTCTGGCCATTTTCCATCGGGACCAAGAGTGGAAAGCCTGTGTTTCGGCATGAACAATGGGTACATGAACGGAATGCATGGATTTACCAAGCTGTGATTTGGTCTGGAGCACCAGTTGCTGCAATGATAGAAGTAACTCTTCTCGATTGCAGAGTCAGAATGTCCTCTAATATGGTTGGGTCAATTGTTTGGGTTGGCTGAGACGAAGATGTGGTTGTGGAAGAAGTCGCATTTTGAGTTATCGCAACAGAAGTCACAGAGGATGCGGAGACGGAAGAAACGGAAGTCGTATTTGCAGGGAGCTCTGTACTGACAACCACTGTCGGCAGAGCAGATGTAGCAACAACACTGGTTGCCGCGACTCGGGAGAACAAAAGAGTGTGGATTTCCAAAAGAACGTGGAGATAGAGCAGAAAACGCGACCACATCTTGAACAGATATTTGGAAAGATCTCCCAGAGGGTGAAGGACGCGAGAATCAGTGGTCAATCCATATCGCGAGGTTCATATATTCTTTCAGACTGCTTCGTTGATGAACTAGCGGTAGATGAAACGTCAGCACTTCAGCCTTCGATACGAATTTGGCTCACAACCCTGACGCTTAGTGACCTCATAAATGCCGCCAACCCATGTCGAGCCAGCCCACCATGTGGACAACTGTTCAAAGAGCCCAAGTATCCGTCCCGCCCTCCCGACGCGTAAGGATGTGTTTCATGAGTCTTGAG
>JAHXRV010010564.1:0-36823 GCA_019904355.1 Psilocybe tampanensis | reverse complement strand
TTTTGAAAAATATTTTCATCTCAAAACATTTTCAGGCAATGATTTTTGCAAATAAAATTCATTTCAGAGGGGCCTTGAGGCTATATTTCCCCACTGACATTTATCAGCCTAGAGGTCATTATTTTGGGTCAACTGAAGTGCTCACTTCCAAGTGCAAGTCGGTGGCCGAAGGCAAAATGAGGTCACTTGGACCTTGTTCCTAGCCTTCTTTCCCTCACTTCTGTTGCTTCTCATATGTGCCATGTGAATAGAGTGCCTTCTGATGTAACGTTGTACAGTTCTTCAGTGTAGACCACAAGTGGACGCTCCTCGCCTCCTTATAAATGGCGATCTCCGGTATTTTGACACAACTTTTCTGTCCCTCGAGATGTTGCTCTCGAGTTTTGTCGCTCTGAGCGTGCTGGTCTCCTCTGGCCATTGTTTCGTTACGCGTACGTCGACGTCCGTATATTGTTCTGTATCACCACTAAAGTGTCTCCCTTTTCTAGGCTCATGGGATGATGCGGTCGCACTCGCCACGAATACGGTCGGGCAGATGACACAGGCCGAGAAGCTGGGGATTATAATCGGTACAGGGAACTTCAACAGTGCTCGTGAGTACCACCTCTTGTCCTTTTTCAACTGGAAAACGCATATCCATCGGTCTTTCTTCAGGTCGCTGTGTCGGTGATACCACCGCCGTTCCACGCTTGGGCATCCCATCCATCTGTTTCCAAGACGGTCCCGCTGGTGTGCGCATGGTACACAATGTCACTGGTTTTCCTACTGGGATAAACGCTGCGTCGACTTTCAGTCGAAGGCTCATGCGAGCTCGGGGTGTGGCTTTGGGAGAGGAGTTCAGAGGAAAGGGAGCCCAGTATGTCAAATCTCTGATCCTTTTCGGACGGCAAAATTGAACCTATCTAGCGTCTTCCTTGGACCAGCGCTGGATATTGTTAGTTCCCAATGTTCTCATTCATGACGTCTTTTCCTGACATCGCCAATTATAAAGATGCGAAATCCAAAGGCTGGCAGAGCATGGGAAAGGTTTGTCCTCGAGTCTTATTATAGAATCCCCCAATCCCTAATTGTAGATTGACAGTTTCGGCCCTGACCCCTACCTGAATGGCGAGGGCGCTTATGAGACTATCACCGGTGTTCAAAGCGTTGGTGTACAGGCCTGTGCTAAACACTTCCTCGCGAACAACCAAGAACATTGGCGATATGGGCTTACCTCCAACATCGACGATCGCACCATGCACGAGTTGTATTTCTATCCTTTTTTGAGGGCCATCGAGGTTTGTCCTTGCACACATGGTAGATCGGACATAAATTTACGCGTAATAATTTCAGGCCGATGTCGCATCAGTGATGTGCGCGTACAATAGGTTCAACGGAACATCTTCTTGCCATAATGCGAACCTCATTGGACCAAATGGGATCCTGCAGAAAGCTGGGTTCAAAGGTGAGATTCAGTATTGGTTTGTCTCTTTACTAGCTTAGCTCAAATTCTTTTCCAGGTTACGTCGTAAGCGACTGGGGTGCCACACATGATACTGCCACGGAGAACGCAAATGCTGGTCTGGATATGGAACAACCTGGAGACAATATTGTGATCGGTTAGTCGTGTCGACGATTCATCGCTTCCCACAGCATAATGTTCAACTTCCGTATTCTGCAGGTGGAGGTGTGTTTGCAGCAGGATTGAAGCTCGCCAACGGTTTGGGGTTGGTCTCGAACGCACGTTTGAACCAGATGGTAATCCGTATTCTCACACCATGGTATCGCTTGGGACAAGACTCGGTATGTTGAACCTAGCTGCACCATTCCAACGAAAACCTCCCATTAAAACAATAATCTATTAGGGTTTCCCCGCAACCAATTTCGACACTCAAAAGATGGATGGGTCTGGCCCCCGTAACCTCAATGTGAATGTACGAACAGACGAGCACACCGCACTTGTTCGAGAAATTGCGTCCGCATCGTCTGTTTTGTTGAAGAACAACCAGACTACAAACTCTCAAGGCACAAATATCAGAGGCTTGCCGCTCAGTTTGGGAGTCGCCAAATCGGTAGCGATCATCGGTATGGACGCCAAGATGCCCACCATTAGCTGCAACGAAAACAATGAGTGCAACGACGGCACGACGTCTGTTGGGTAAGCCTTTAGTTTGCAACTTTCCCTTTCCTTATGGAATCTCATATGTCTATCATTGTTAGATGGGGTTCGGGAACTAATTCTCTTGATCACATCGTCCCCCCTATCGATGCTTTAACCTCATATATCGGAAACACAGCGACAATTTCTTCGTCTTTGTCCAATGACATCCCTAGCGCAGTAGCAGCAGCCAGGGGGAAAGATATCGCCTTTGTTTTCGCAAACGCGTAAGTGTTACTTCCCTGAGCAGCTCTCACTTTATTTATCCGTTGTTCCACCAGCATGAGCGGAGAATTGGGCCTCTACAAGATCGTCGTTGGAAACATGGGCGACAGGAACGACTTGGCTCTGTGGTATAAAGGAGGAAGCATGATCGAGGCGGTTGCCGCTGTATGCAACAACACAATCGCCATCGTCCACTCCGTTGGACCCGTCTCCTTCAGCTGGAGCAACCACCCCAATATCACTGGAATCATCTACGCGGGAGCTCCTGGAGAGCAAACAGGTCCTGGCCTTGTTGATGTTCTTTATGGCGCATACAATCCTAGTGGAAGACTTCCCTTCTCCATTGCTGATGTTCGTGTTACCATTTGTTCTTTTCTTTTTTTATACCCGCTAACGTTTCTTGGTACTTAGGATGAAGACAGCTACGGGACCTCCATTGTCTATAACAGTCTTCTTGGTTTCCCTGAGGCAAGCTTCCATTTCCTTTTACACCTAACAGTATGGTTTTCGCCAACCTTTTTATTTTCATTACGCGCAGATCAACTATACAGAGAAGCTCCTCTTGGATTACAAGTACATGGCCGTCAACAACATCAAACCTCGTTTCGAATTCGGATTCGGCCTTTCCTACACCACCTTTGGATACTCCGCCCTCTCCATCTCCTCCACCTCCACCGGCTACACCGTCACCTTCTCCGTCACCAACACCGGCGCCGTCGCAGGCACCGAAAAGCCTCAGCTCTACATCGGATTCCCAGCTTCTGCGGGCGAGCCGCCGAAACTTTTGAGAGGATTCGATGAGGTCGACTTGGGTGTTGGAGAGACGAAGACGGTGTCTATGTCTTTGATCCAGAGAGATCTCAGGTCCGTTTCTTTTTTTCTTCTTCTCTCTCTTTTTCCAGTATAACATTTTCTTATCATAACCCTCTCCACAGCGTCTGGAACACTCCAAGCCAGAGTTACGTTCGTCCTTCGGGAACCTTCACTGTCTTTGTTGGAGCCTCTATCGCCGATATTCGGTTGACTGGCAGCATCTAATTTTCTATATATTTAAATAATCCCAATCCTTCGTCGATTCATTCGTTTTTGCCTGTCGTTATCATAGATATTGACTAATCGGACTCCATGGACGTTATTCGTAGCTTGTTTTTACTACAGTCGATGTTGTAGTATACTTGAAATTGTTTGATTAAAGAGAAGAATGCTTTCCACCAACAACCGGGACTTCTTTGAAAATTTAACGACATGAGTAATACTACTGTAATAGTCTTTCTTCTTTACATTTACAAAGAGAGAGCAGTAAAAAGGATTGTCAAATAAAAAGAATGCAAAAGGTTTGCGGACGCCGCGAACCACTGCGCGAACTGACGGTGAAGTCTGATCTCCTAAGACTAACTCGGCGAGTCCTGCAGGTTGCGGAATTGCTTCCCTGGCCTGACAAGGTCATATTATTCCAAGTCCAAATCACACCTTACGGAGCGAGAGACTGTGGAAACCAAGTTTTCTGGAGGGACTAGCCTTGAACCAGCGCGCTTGTGGCTTGGATCGCTGAAAGGAGACACCCGCATTCCCGGTTTGCGGCCATTACAACCGTTACACCATGGGACCATTTTAAATTTCTGAGCGGACAAAACACTTGATAAGTAATCCACTGACTAATCAATCTATTTTCGCTGAAATCCCAGTTTCTAAATCCGACGTGTCCCCGATCCCTTGTTGTGGCCAGCACTGGTGCAAAAGCGCTAGTACTGATAGTAGTACTGATAACTGATTCCTCCCTTTTCTTCCTTCAGCCATGTCGTTATTGACACCACTGACTGCATTGTTCAGATATTCTCTCCAGCCGATTGCACCATTTACTTGGTTTGGTTGGGGAATCAGCACACTTGACGTCGTAGCTGCGTTCAGGCTCTGCATCGTTGTTCGTCAGATACGTGAGGCCAGCCTGAAGGCCCACGTTTCAGCGAAAGGAACGAAGTCCATCGAGGAAACGTCCTTCGTGAAGAGCGCTGCTACTACGTTGACCGTTGTCTATGGCGGAGAGGCCGTAGTTGGTGCGTCATTAATGCTCTTCTTTCTTTAGACCATGTTGCTTATTTTGAATCTCAATAGGCCCTTTCCTTGGGCAGCCTCCCTCCTTCATGGTATCAGGCGTCGTGCCTGGTATGTATACACTCATTCAAGCCATAGTCGATAATCTACCGGCTGTGCCCAGCATGTCGGCTGAAACAGAAGTCCCATTGGCCATTTTGGACGGCTTCACGCGTGCTTATTTATTGTGCAACCTCATTCCACCCGCCGTTACTGCCAATGCTTCTCCTGTACTTGCTGCTTCTCCTTGGACCCTCCTCGTATCTTCTTTGGTGAGCATTTATTGTTCAACGACCCTTTTCAAATATTTAATTGCTTTCCCTTTTCCAGTTTATCGCTAACGGTGGTTTCTTCATGATAAACTTGTTCTCATTCTTCAATCCAACATCCTTGGCCATTCAAACCCCACCAGAACTGCTACCATACGGTTGGACGACCGCAGATTTGTGGTGTGCACCTGTAACCACTGGCTTGTACGCGCTCCTCACACACTCGCAACCATTTTGGGCCGAGTTGCATGAAATCCTTGCTGGAGTTCTAGGAACCGCCTCTCTAGGCGAACCAGTCAAACCACTCGACCCCGAGACCGCTCGGGCCGTCTGCGCGTTGCTTTTATCCAGTCTATTCTTGGGCAGAGCGGCTAAGAATTTTGGCCTTTGGAAGACTTCATTGCGGAAGAAAATAGGTGCGTCATGCCGTCGATTTCAGTGCGTTTGCCAACCTCTAACATCCTACCCACCTTTCAGAACCCAAGACTAAAACCCAATAGAACTATTCACATTTTGATGTTTGGACATGCTCTATTCTGCTTCACGAACCATCTACGCCTTCCACGACCTTAACATTGTTAACATTTTCTATCTAGAGGAACTTTATGTACACTGGTGCAATCTATACCTCTTTAAACCGTTCAAAGGGGTCTGAGACCTCGAATGTCTCCAAAAAGCAGGTTTTCTTTTCGCTCAGGTCTCACGAACAGGCTGACACAGCAGTGACTCCGTGCCTCGAGCTTTTGGCGTTTCTATTGTTTTTGGTGCAGAATGGCCTAATCAGCTCTTTCGACGACCCATTGCAGCTTATCTTCCCTACACGTTTTGCTTGGCGGATGCCTCCTGGCCGGAAATTTCTTTTTTCGGGTGAGTAAGCATCAGCATTCGATTCTGTTCAGCCTTTGCTCGACGATTATATGTTGATGATATTCTAATCAGGCATGTGTTCGCTCACATTGGCCTAATGTCGCCTTCCTGGTGGATGAAATACTGATGAAATTTAAAAGAATGGCTGATGACAGCGGATTCGTTCACACAAGGTCGAAGCTGATTGGATGTTTAACCTTTTGCTCGTCGACAAAATTTTGAAAAACATCGACATGTCAAAACCGCACTGGTTTTACCGATATCGGTAGACCATGTGTTGTTTTTACACCTTGAGTCGACGCCTCTCGAGGTCACGCAAAGGTGCTGCTGCTTTGGTATAAAAGGGAGGCCAGGAAAGCCCATGTCCTTCAGCTTCTCTCCTGCAGTCGCTACCAATCTTCCGTTCTCACAACTACTCTACTCTACACAATGTCTCTCAGCGAGAACCATATCGCCAAGACTGTCATCCGATACATCGACACCGCGATCACCTCCCCTCCCGAGCACCAGCCTTTGCAGGATGCCGACAAGGTCTACGACTCCTTCGTCAAGGACTTTGAGCGCCTTTCTGCTGGCATCGCCATGAAGCAAGTTTATCAAAGGAAACCCGACGACCCGGCCTATCTGCCCTTCGGTGACCCCTTTGCGATCAATCTGGCGCGTCTCTTCCTCGCGTTTCGCGCTCGCGAGCAGGTACCTCTTGCTTTGCGACCCCAGCCCGAACCCCCTTTGTCCCTCGACTCTGTCGTCCTGGCGAAGGTGACGAAGAGGACTTTTAATCGCGTACTCTTCTTCATCGCCAACGCCAACGAACGTGCTAGTCGTTTGCAGAGACATGGGAACGACCTCATCTCCAACCGTGCCTTCCAAAGATTCGTGCAGGCCGCCCCCCAGCTCGCCGCCCTCCCGCCCTATGTTAGAAGGGTGGACGATCCTCACTGGATGGTGCGCTATAGCGATCA
This sequence comes from Psilocybe tampanensis, assembly GCA_019904355.1. Taxonomy (NCBI): domain Eukaryota; kingdom Fungi; phylum Basidiomycota; class Agaricomycetes; order Agaricales; family Agrocybaceae; genus Psilocybe; species Psilocybe tampanensis. The sequence continues at coordinate 30,272 of JAHXRV010010564.1, read as the reverse complement.
GGCAATCAAGACCGTCCGGGCTCTGCTCTCGATTCAAGCCCATCTGGACTCCGTTTCTGCATCAGCGACCGAGCAGCCTTCCCAACCCTCAGGTTTCCCTGTTCTGTCTCTCGACTCTGTCGCCATGAAAGACGTCACACACAAACAGTTCCTCGATGTGCTCAACTCTGCCTTGCAGAGTGCTCGGATGGGTTATCAGATGGCACGTCAGGCCCCTCCTCCGGATCTCGAGTCGGGCAGCGATACTTGCTGCGAACCGGACAGCGAGGATCAAGGCGAATGGGACACCGAATCCGACGGCCCCGACGTGCCACACGAGGGCGATGTGTATAACGACGCAGACGACTCCGACAGCTCCTTCGACTACGACGTCTCGACTGACGATGAAGCCATCGAGCTCGTTCCTAAAGCGGAGCTGTTGGACGAGTTCAATGATGTGGCCATGTTCGAGTCGGAGGAAGACTATCAGCGGGCGTTCATGGAGTGGAACGCGAACGAAGCGGACGAACCTCTCATTCCAGACGTCCTTGGGCCTCTTCTTGATAGCCCCTACAAAGAGAATCGCGAGTTCACCATTGCATTGCTTCAAGAGGTGTTGGGCGTCGCGAAGGCGCCAATCCCAGAGTACGTCCGACCTTAATTATTTTATATTATTATCTTTTTTGCATTGTCTTTATTCTAACCATTTTTTTAGAATGAAGAGGAATATTCAGGTCGTCTTACGCGAGCTGCGCCGACTCTATCGTATGGCCCACACCCGACCTTGGAGATACTCCAGCGAGCCAGACTACCAGAGGACCATCACCCCCTTCGTCTACTGCTATTCGGTTCTTTCTGATACCGCCTTCATGATGCGCTCGTTTTCCATGATGGTTTTCAATGCGCCAGATGGGGAGGAGGCCGCGGACATGATGAAGGCGGGTTTGGACTCCCTTAGGAAGAGTCTCCGACAGATCCCTGCTACTCTCGAAGGCCTTCCTGAGTGTCAGACGATTATGAACGAGAGGACTCGAATTGCTCGTATCCGCTTGAATGCGTGTAAGTCCTTATCCTTTTCACCCCTGATTTATTGACCGTTAATTATCTCTGCAGACATGGACGCCCTCACTCATATCACCCAGATCATGATCAGATACGAGAAAGCTTTCACCGTCGTTGGTCCGAGGTATATGCCGCAGTTCAATGTTAAACATGTGAGCATTATCCGATACTCTCCCTCCAACCTATGTCCTCACTCCTTTTGTTTTTCTTTTTAGCATAAATGCCTTGACTTGAACACTGCCGTCCAAAACTTCAAAGGGTTCGATAATTCTAGACTCGGCATGGAATATTTCCCCGAGTTCCCGGCCAGCCTCATCAAAGTAAGTAAAGTGTTTCGTCCCATTTCTTAAATACCATCAGGGCCCAGGCTGACAATCGTCTTGTTGCGTCTTTAAGGGCTGCAAGATATTGGATACGCTCGATAGAGTCCATAGGCTCAAATTCATCACCGAGTTCAGGAAGAACGAAGAAGTCAAGAAGGCTGCCAACACTGCTGGAGAATTGCTTCGCAAGTGGCATCAACGCTCCGTTCTTCAAGGCAGAAACTCTCTTTTCGTTGTTTTAAAGCAAACTTTATGATCTTCCAAGTTTCCTTCGTTGAATCATTTTTGCTCAAGTTTTTCGTTCTTTCCCACCCTTTTCGTTTCATGTTCTTCGGAACTCTGCTGATTTTTTATCTTCTTGTAAACCAAATGTAACCATAAACATCATCATCATCATAACACAACACTTAGGTTTTTTAGCTGTATGATACATCCAAGACCTTTTTGGTTTTCTGTAACTCCTTCGTTCATTCGTTTCCGAAGCCCAGAGGAAAATGTGCAATATATTGACCCCTTTTCTGCTCCATCACAAATTGTGATTCCGGTCCGACCATGTGCGGATTTTATAACTTGACTTGTTGCCTCATTCACAATCCATCCCAATCTAGACACCTTGTCTTTGTATCGTATAAAGGGGAAGTAACAAAGGGGAAGCCATGATTCTGCCCCAACACCCTTTGACTGTCGCAACTGTTACTATCCGCAATGTCTCTCGAGAGCCGCATCTCAAAGACCGTCGTTGAATACATCGACACCGCGATCACCTCGCCTCCCTCTCACTATCCACTCCAGGACGCCGACCATGTTTACGATTCCTTTGTCAAAGACTTTGCCCGTCTTTCTACTGGGATCGACATGAAGCAGGTTTATGAAAGGAAACCCGACGACCCGGCCTACCTGCCCTTTGCTGATAGCTTCGCGATCAATTTGGCGCGCCTGTTTCTCGCGTTTCGTGAACGCGAGCAGGTTCCCTCTGCCTTCCGACCCAAGCCTGAGCCCTTGTTGTCGCTCGACTCTGTCAACCTTGCGAAAGTCACGGAAAAGACCTTCAAACGCATCCTCTTCTTGATCGCTAACGCGAATGAACGCGCTCATTATTCCAAGCCGCAGAGGAACGACCCCGCCTTCGACCGTGCTTACGAGCGATTCGACCAGACCATGCACAATTTCCTTGCCCTCCCTTACGTGAAAGGGCCGGGTGATCCTCACTGGCTGGTGCGTTATAGCAGCAAAGCAATCAACATTGTCCGTGCCATGGTCGCCATTCAGGCACAGTTGGAGCCTGAGACGGCGATTGTGGATCCCTCCCAACCCGTTCCTGTCCCGAACCTCGATTCTGTGAATCTGAACGATGTCACCCATGAGCAGTTTCTCGACATACTCGGAGCTTGCACCGAGAAGCTTACAGCCCATCGGTACAGGGATCCTCCTGCACCTGCACCTCCATCGACACAGACACGTCGGCCCACCACAGATGTCGAGTCGGGCAGCGATACGTGCTGCGACCCAGACACCGATGGCGAGGGTCAAGGCGACTGGGGAAGCGAATCCGATCATGAGGACGATTACGATGAGGAGGAGGACGACGACGAGTCTTCCGACTGCGACGTCTCAACTGACGACGAGGGCGAGATAGTCCCAAGGTCAGAGCTGTTGGACAACTCGTCTGAATTTGACTCGGAGGAAGATTATCAAGCTGCATTCAAGGAATGGGAAGAAAATGAAACGGACGAGCCTCTCCCTCAGGACGCTATCGGCCCACTTCTTGACAGTGCCGATGCAGCGACTCGCAGCTTCACCATCGATTTGCTTCAAGAGGTTCTGGGCGTAGCAAAGGCACCCATAGCAGAGTATGTTCCCATCTTTGTCCATCTTCTCTATTTCTGAATGTTTTTATCCAGGATGAAGAAAAACATCGAGGTCGCATTGCGCGAGCTGCGCCGCTTGTATCGTATCGACCACACCCCGCCTTGGAAACATTCAAGCGGAGGTGACTACGAGAGGACTCTAACACCCTTCATTGAAAGCTATTTGATCCTCGCGGATGCCGCCTATATGATGCGCTCTTTTCCTATGGTGGCCTTTGATCAGGGTGAAGATATGGATAACATCAAGGATGCCATGATGGTGGCTTTGGGTGAGACGCGGAAGAGCCTTAGACGTGTCCCTACCTCCATGAAGGGTATTCCTGAATGTCAAAAGATTATGAAGGAAAGAGCTCGTATCGCTCGTATCCGATTGAGCGCATGTATGTTTTTTTAATCGTTTTTTTCTTTTCGAGTTATTGATGGCTCACACCAATGATCACCATAGATTTTGATACAGTCATGCACGTCTCGCAATTCATGGACAAATTCGAAAAAGCTTTCGCCGTTGTAGGTCCAAGGCGTACCGCCAAATTTCAAGTCAAACATGTGAGCAATTTTCTTTGTTCTTCGTCAATCTTGAATACTCATAAAAGACTAATTTTTCATTAGCATTATGGCCTCGACTTATACACCGCAATTCAGAATTTCCGTGGCTTCGACGAGTCCAGACTCGGCGTGGAATATTTTCCAGAGTTCCCTGCAGCTCTCATCAAAGTAAAGTACATCCCTCCTCCTTCAAGGTCATGGGTCTCATACTCGTGCGGGAACTTTTTTTTGTGTAGTGCTCTAGAATCCTGGATTCCCTTGATAAGGTTTACGGGCTGAAGTTCATCGCCGAGTTTAGGACGAATGACGACATGAAGAAGGCTGCCAACACCGCTGGTGAATTGCTTTACAAATGGCACCAGCGCTCCCTTCACAGCCGCAATTCTCTTTTTGTTGTTTTACAATGAACTCCATGATTGAAGCCAACCTTGTTCGACGTATATCTCCACCTCTCGTTCCACGTTCTTTGGAACTCATGTTGTTTTTTTGACTTTCTTTCCAACCCCAACCATCCTATTTCTGCCAGCTGTATTATACATTCCACCTCACGGAAACATCAGAATTAAACTTTTTTTAGGAACAAAGAGACTGTAACCTTCAGCTATTTCAGCGCAGTTGGTGTCCACAGACACAACGGGGAGCTCCTGGATCTGGGGGTGTTCAATCCATCGCTGGCGTTGCAAACTCGATACTTGGAAAACACGTCGGGTATCATGGCTTTCAAACTTCAAACTCCATGTTTGATGAAGACGTCGGAGTCGAGACACGCAGAAAATACGGAAATAGCATAACATGATGCAAGTTGAACTCTGTTGAACTGTGGCTATTAAAATGATATGTTCTGCGACTAATACACCCGTGAAAGGCCAGGATTCAGCTGACAACCTTTGGATAGCAGACTAAGATGGTGGTTCAATGTCAATGTCAGATATTTCAGACCTCAGAGGAGTCGGCACGAGTAGATAATTATTCTTCAGGCCGTTCAGGCAGTGAGCGCAATGAGAGTGACTCAGTGAGGAGTAACCTATTGGAAACACGTGAATTGATAATTGAGAACTTTGTGATCAACTGATGCAAGTTCTTTCATTTCCTTCTACACCAACCACAATCCAGCTATTTATTGAAGATCTCCCAGGACATCGCTCCAGAAATCATTTCTATCAAACTATTATTGATTTGACAGTCTGGTCATGTTATGGAGCCGCTCAACCCCAAGTCTCCACCTTTAAGGCCAAATCAAGAGAACCGAGTCGACCAACAACTTGATTCCCACCTCACTCAGACCCTGCGTACTGTTAGCCTTGCTGCTCCTTCTGTTTTCTAGCGGTGTTGCATGCCGTCGTTGGCAGACGTCTGACGCCTATGCCTTCGCTCACAACGCTGCTTGAAGATACTTCTCCCTTTCTTGTCTATTCGGCTAATTGGCGAGCAGGAACTTCAGCGGACGATACTTCTGCTGACAAGTAAGTCCCCTATACAGACACAGTATGATACATTGCTCACAGACCGCTATTAAATGGCAGATACACGGAAAGTAGCTTCACAGTTACAAACGTTGCAGGGGCTACGGTATCGCTCGGGTTTTACGGTTCCTCTGTTACAGTCTTCGGTGCTAGACGAGGAAATCACGGGAAATACAGTGCCAGCATCGATACTCTTCCTCCATCCACACAAAATGGACTTGCAAATCCCGACCAATTCAATCAGGTCCTCTATAACGCCAACGTCGGTCCAGGTTTACACAGCCTGACCGTGACTAATCTGGACAATTCGTTCTTCGACGTGGATTATGTATGGGAGCTCGTTCAAATTTCGTTGACCCAACAATCTTATTTCAATGCTCTTTACAGGTTACGATTCAGTCAAGCATTGGCGAGGACAATGAGGCTCTCATCGTCAATACCTTTCAAGACTCGCATCCAGCCTTCACTTACACTCCTTCATCCTCTTGGAGGAGCCCCAGTAACATGATCGGATCGTTTGAGGGGGGTTCAGGCCAGTATGTGGCTTATAAACACTAGCCATATCTATTTCCTGATAAACCGCAAACGACATTTTCAGTGCCACAACGGATCCCTCAGCAGTTGCGGATCTAACGTTTCAAGTAAGTCATCTAGCCCTTTCCGATTGATAGTCCGTTTGTTCTGATCGCAGTCTTCAAGGGTATTTTTCTCCAATTGTTCAGCGTTCCATATAGCTAACATTCCATTGGTCGTCAGGAGATGCGGTCGCCCTTTACGGTCCTGTCGGCCCCAACAGCTCCATCTTCTCTGTGCAAATTGATGGCGGCCAGCAGTCATTCTTCTCGGCCAACAAGCAGTTTTTCCGTTCAAACCAAATTCTTTTCTTTGCCGGAAATCTGGGAGTTGGGCAGCATTCCCTTAAAATTCAATTTGTGGACTCTACAACGCCGGGAGAACTTGCGATAGATTATGCCAATGTCTACACGACACCGTCACTTGGAGGAAGGTAAGTATTTTGACAGGAACGGCCAATAAAAATAACATCGACTGATATATGAGGTGTAAATAGCTTTGTCGGCGCCGCTTCCGCTACGTCCTCACATAAAAGGTATGTCACGCTTTCAAAACAAGGATCCGTTCTCCATCATAAACTAACCCATTAACCTTCCCAGTCGCTCTACCCCAATTCCCGTGATCGTTGCGTTGGCCATCGCCATTCCAGCCGCAGTGTTGATAATAATCCTTTTATTTTACATACACCAGCTACGCCGTCGTTCGAAGAGTTTGGGATCTGCAGCGCCTGCTCCATTGCCAAACAATCCGGATTTGGTACAGCCATTCTCGTTGGTGGATCCCCCAAACCCTAGTCCCCCAACTCCTCGACAAAGAATGATGTCGCAAAAAGGTTTACCCGCTCTGCGCGGCTATCATGGGGCATCAAGTTCCGGTGTATCTGCCGTCCCAAGCACCAGTGTTGGTAGTACGAGTGCCCAAGGAGGAGCCATCCATACATCCAATAATAGTATGTCATCGCAAATTTTAAGGTGCGTCCTGTCCGTTGTATCACAGATTTCGAGCCTTCGACTTAATTCTCGTCCTGTTGAAAGTGATGGATCGTACCCCAATTCCAGACGAAATGCCATTTCCTCTGTGATAGCGCCGCCACCAGAATATTCTCAAACTTCGGACAGTTGATACCCCAAGTCGAATAGCCACCGAAATATGTTATGGTCTCCTATGTAATAATACTTGACTGATCGGTCTTTTAATTAAAGGTTTGGTCATCCGCCCGAGAACTTAACGTCTCACTTGTCTTGAATCTCCTAATCTACATCCTTTACCACAACTTCAACCTTCCCTCCACCCTCCAATGTTTCTCTTGAGCAGCCAACGGTTAACGGCTGTAGGGCAGTCTAGGGTTCCTGGCGTCCAGGCATGGAGTGTCCCTGATCTCATACCTGCTGATCCTTCAGTTGGTACTCCAAGCTCCAGTGGCTCGTCGTTTACTAGATCCCGCGGTATTGACAGGGAGGAACCCTGCTTTGTCACTAAGAGCTCATGCTATACTCACAAGATAGTGCACTGGGTGAATGCAGTCCCGAATGACGCTGCCGCCAAGGAAGCTGTTGTACGTTCCTTCAAGACACTTAACCATTGATCCTCTCATTGCTCATCTTCCTGCAGGAAGAGCTGCTCAAAGACCTTGGTGTTGTTCATGCAGTTTTTTTGTTGGATCACACTGTTAACCTTTCGCATCGTAAGCTCCCATTATTTCCAATGTAATGCATCTTCACCGCTGATTCTTCGTTCGTAAGTTGATTGTACTCTCCATGCAGGACTCGACACATATGGGTTCTTCGCGATCACCGGATCTGCTGATACATTGCAACAATTAATCGACATGGTGAAGGCAGAAAACGATCAGCGACAGGAATTTTTTGACAAGCACGCGAAGAACAAAATCCGATACCTTGATGTGAGTCCTCTCTTTTGGTTAGGGGGGCACCAGAACAGACCAGAACTCAACACTCTCCGTTCCATTTGCAGTTTGAACACCCTGCATTCCTCAATCCTCGCTATGAATTAGTAGCTCTTCGTCCCCAGCATATGCTTCCCGATGGCAAGGTACTTGTCGCGTACAGCCGAGACGCGAATGGTCACGTCAAATCCTACAAGACATATGTTCCTGCGCCAGACAATACCTTGCGCGAAAGCCCAGGCGATAACAACTGTGAACGCTTTCCGCCATTTTCCTTTGATTACCCTCGAAAACTATTGGGGTTGAACCCTTTTCTGGTCATTCTCAATGCTGAGATCAAGTTCAGACGCTATCTCAGGCAGACGACTCCGCCACCTCTGGTTCTCATTGATGAGGTTAACAATCTTATAAAGCTGACCACGGAGCTCGTCGAATTGCTCTACTGGAAGCCAGTCGTTCGCGAAGGAACACATGCCGCTCACCTCTTTGCTTCAAGGTCATCGGGAGAAAACTGGTCTCAATCAAGCTCGGAAGCAGCTGATGAGGAGATGGGTTCACGAGCTCCACCATCTGGCGCAATTAGGAAGCCCGGGCCTGGTGCAACTCTGGAAGAGCGAATGGAATATGGGCAATATTTACTCTCAGGTAGAGGTAATGCCTGTGCTCCTCCGCTGAAGCCTGTGGAATCTGACCATTTTGTCTTAGATCTTCCTTTCACCGATGATGATCAGTGCCTGCTTGATGAACTTGCCCAAGCTGACATTGAAAGTAAGGTTTCGATACTCAGACTCATACAAACTTATTCCTGATCCCTGATTCACTTCTTGGGACCTTTAGGAGATCGCCAGCTTCATGGCGTTGTCGTTCAGGAGGGGGGCATTGAGGCGTGGCGTAGTGGTGTATCGCAATGTGCCGAATGAAATGATTTTGTCAGCGAGACACACCCTTACTGTTCCCTTTACCGGCAGTGCGGTATGACATCCTCGCGAGTCTGGTGGAAGCTCTGGAGGAATCTTTTAGCCACCAATCTGCCTCTTGAAAGTGCCCCAGCTTGGTGTAAAGGGGTCGGGTCTTTGTCACAGATGCAGGAAGTTCTTCCAGCGGCTGGGATCAATCATCACCATGCCAGACAATCTAAATACCTCTTTCCTCTTGTCCCTGTGTTTTTGTCACCACAGTGTACTGTAACAGAATGCGCCTTGTACAATCGGAGAAAATCCAAGTGTTGAAATTATACATTGGTTCCAAATTTGAATTTCTCACGAACCCTGACCCGTCCTTGCTTGTTCACCCCTCCATTGTCAAAATTACAGGATCACTCATTTTAAACTCATTCCTACTCATTCTGGAGATTCTACGTTTCGTTTGTTCATGTCGACGACCGCTCAGTGAGCTATGGCTATCAACTATTGTCAACTCGTCACCTCAATACCTTCGCAGTGATTCTGCCACTCTGAATCCTTCAGGTGGACCGCCTGCTACTACTACACCACCGGCTGATCAAGTCAAGGGCCCTGCACTTCTGGAACGTTTGGCAGACCGAATAGACTGCTGGTGGTATTGCCACATAACAAGGCCATGGCGCATCCATTCTGCACCCTACTACTTTGTCTTGGCGTAGGGTTTCTTCATAAATTCACTCCGCTACATTGAGCTTAAAATCATCTTAGGAGTCCACATCCAATCAATGTTGCAATCATGCTACTTTGGCCATATCCACGGAAGTATTCAGTTCCTCCGCCCTTATCTGTTCAATATCTCCTGGACCACCCAGAAACGATTGACAATCGTAGGCGTACAGAAATCAATTACGTGACGATGCGGAAAATGACACTATTCTGCAAAAGAGATACACCCTTACGTTCTCTTTATCGACTCTATGAAACCGTTGTGACCAGCCATGAAGACGAAATGATGCAGGAATCCCAGTACTGGTTCCATGACCAACCGGACTGGCACCTAGAAGATATCCCAGACCCTCAAGATCCTGACCCGTTAAGATATGCCATCCTAGCAAGTCTGGCCGATGCTCTGGTTATGGCCTTCAACCACAAGATCAAGTACGGAATGCGTCGTGGCATCACTGACACAAAGCCTTTGAAGATCCTTGAATTCCGCAATGACCCAAACCCACCTCTGGAATGTCCTCCTTCCTGGTGTGTAAATGTTGGCGGTCTGTCAGAGATCTTGGTCCTTAGACCAGGGATGGTCATACCGGAAAATCTGACATTTACCCCTGGCCCTCCTTTAACCGACGATGGAAGGCCGTTCTACAAGAGGAACATGATAGCCTCCTTTGCTCAACTCTTCAACGTCTAATTCAATGACCAGATTTGCAGATATCTCTCAGAAGTTCAGAACGCCTCCCACCTGTACCTTGAAAGGTAGACAACCTTAACCCAAAGGCTCCAAAACGAATTTGAAGATTCAACTTTGGATTTGTTCTTTCTACTACTTCTTTCTCCTACATGTCATGTCTGCTACCTCACTGTGAGTCATAAATTATACGTTTTCAGCTTTTCGCCAACTTACCTCTTCTTGAAACTCGTAGAGAACCTTGTGGCATCGTTGAGTCGATGATGATGGAATCTCAATATTGGTTCCACAAGCAAACCGGTTGGCGTATAGCCGACATCGCTGACCCCAAGGATCCTGACCTAATGCGAAATGCGATCCTCGCGAGTCTGGTGGAGGCTCTGGAGGAATCATTCAACCACAAGATTAAGTGGGGGTTGCGGCGTGGTATTACCGATAAAAAACCTCTCAAGATTTTCGAATTTCGCAACGATCCTAATCCACCACTTGAAAGTGCTCCAGCGTGGTGCAACCCAACCTTTGTCACAATGGCTGCAACTTCTCCCCGGGGCAGGGACCGTCATCCCAAACGATCTGAAAATCGTTCCAGGCCTTGTCGTCCCTGGTGCTATATCTCTTTCCAACTTCCTACAATAATTAAGTAACAATTTGGTATGATTGATTGATATGTGAGAATATATTCTGAACCATCGAATAAGCTTGCCACAAAATCAGTCTTCTGTAGAACCCACATGCAACCCGTAAGATTCATACAACTTAACCACGAAAGCTATTATATGATCTGCTCCAACTTTGCTGAACTTCTCACGAACCCTGACTCGTCCTTGCTCATTCACCTCCATTGTCATAGATTTTCGTTTTTTCATGCCAACGACTGCTGAGTGAGTTATGGTTATAAACGCCATTGTCAACTCGCCATCTCAATCACTTTGCAGCGATCCCGTCTCTGCCACTGTGAATCCTTCAGCTGGACCCTCTGCTCCTACACCGGCTGCTGGACAAATCAGTAAACCTTCTCTTTTGGAACGTTTGAAAGGCCGAATAAAATCCTGGTTTTATGTCTACATAACAAGGCCATGGCGCATCCACTCAGCACCCTACTACTTTGTCTTGGCGTAGGGTTTCTTCATAACTTCTCTCTGCTTCGATGAGCTTATAATCATCTTAGGAATCCACATCCAATCGATGTTGCAATCATGCTACTTTGGCCATATCCATGGAAGTATCCAGTACCTCCACCTTTGCCTGTTCAATATCTCCTGGATCACCCAGAGACGATTGACAATCATAGGCGTACAGAAATCAATTACGTGACAATGCGGCAAATCATACGCTTCTGGAAGAGGGATACTCCCCTACGGTCTCTGTATCGACTCTATGAAACTGTTGTGACAAGACATGAGGACGAAATGATGCAGGAATCCCAATACTGGTTCCATGACCAACCAGATTGGCGCCTGGAAGACATACCAGATCCTCAAGATCCCGACCCTCTAAGGTATGCCATCCTCGCAAGTATGGTCGATGCTCTGGTGTTGTCCTTCAACCGCAAGATCAAGTACGGGATGCGTCGTGGAATCACTGACACAAAGCCTTTGAAGATTCTTGAATTTCGTAATGACCCAAACCCACCTCTGGAACGTGCTCCTCCATGGTGTATAAAGGTCGGATGTCTTTCAGAGCGGTTGCTCCTTAAACCAGGTGTTGGAACGGTCATCCCGGAAAATCTGACAGTTCTCCCTGGTCCTCCCATCGACGACGAGGGAAGGCCATTCTTCAAAAGGAACATGATAGCCTCCTTTGTCCAACTTTTCAACGTGTAATTCAATATCCCCGCGTAGAACATTCCCTTCCCCTCTCTTTCCCCCGTCGATACCCTTTTGTTATTGCTCAGACGTCTACCATAATACCGTAGACTGGACGGAATCTATTGTCACTTATTGGCATACAGTACTGGTGCAATATATCGATACACAAAAACCTGATTGGACATTCCCCTCGTCACATAATCGCATCCATCTCGAAATGAGCACGATATTCCTCGTTGATATAATCGATCTCACGAGCTTCAAGTGAACTCCCGTGGTACCAGTCCTTGATGTCGACCCATTTCAGCGGTTGTCCTTTGTGTTGCTTGATCAACAAGTTCAAAATGGCAAGAGCATCGTTGAGGTCCTTTCCTTCCCTTTCTATGGCATCAATGACGTTCTCCGACTGAGAATTGAAGTAAGCACGTTCAATCTTGTTGATCAATTGGTACCTCCAATCCGCCACGATAACCTTCAGGTAAGGCGTTTGGAAGAGGAGCACATTGTTTCGAACCGAGTTTTCGTAGAGGTCTTTGCAGCCAAACATAGCAAGGTAGCCCGAACTCTCAGCGGTAAGCCATTTGCGAGGCCATTGGTTCTTCAAGTGTTGAGGAAGAGTCGATATCGTGCCAGAGATTGCTGCGATATACTTCTCATCGGGGATGTAGAAGTCGATCTCATTGGTTCGGTGCCGGTTATGTAGGTACATGACTGAGCAGACACCTCCAACCACCATCATGCGGACAGGATCTTCGTCTGTGACGTTGTAGACCTCGTGAAGCTCGCTTGAGATGTGTTCGAAAGCTTTGACAGCCCAAACTGAGTGATGTGGCATTTTACGAATGAAAAAGGTTTTCTCACCTAGCTTTATATCATTTTCTCCTAAATCCTTCTTGGTGGACGCAGAGGGAAGAGACACGGTACCGTTGGAGTTGAGCTCTTGGTATTCCGCCTCTTCTTCATCCTTTCCTTTGGAAGAAAGGGTGATAAACGACTTGATCTTCTTCAGCATGATGATCAACGAGCAGTGTTGGAGGAGGGTTTGCAATGAGTGACAGATTCGAAGACAACTGGGCGTTGCTTATTTATATAGGCAAACCGATAAGTGGTCAACTGCTCCGCGATTTGCTATCTTGCAATGGCTTACCACGCACCAACCGCGACCCGGTATGAGTCCTGGGGCTCGATTTGCCCAAATTCCTCAAAGATCAACGCAGATCAAATCTTGAATATGGTGGCCAACTTACTATTTTCATCAACGCACCCGGCCGAAGATCAAGATCTACATATGGCGTTTTGCTACTGTGAGTCCTCGAGGCGCAAGCCATATGCGTGAAGAGTGCTCAGTGAGTCAATGCACCAGGAGGCACCTCGTTTCGTGCCTTTTATTGGGTCCCTTCAAGAAAAGTCCGTCTGATTTCCCCAGCATAGTCAAATGCAGGGTAGCAATAAACATATCATCGATTGAATGACTCGAGCAGGGAGCTGCGCTACCGACAACTGGTTTTATTTCTCCTAATCTATACGCTTCAATGCAATTGAACTTGATTGAATCAGTAGACGATCCGAAATAAAGAGCATCGTGCTTACTTGGTTTTTACACTGAAAGCTCCACGATGTCCGTGTAGCCCAAGTTGTGCCGCTTGAGAGCTTGGAAATTTCCGTGGAGCATTCCGACGATGACTATTGCCAGAAAAAGCGTTGTCGCCAGTGGCCACGATGCATCCACGAGGGTTATACAAGATGCGAAATGGCTGGCTACTGCTCGAGGGCATCTCTTAGCGCACGCCATATTCTGTCCGTGAACAAAAAAAGACCCAGATATGTTCCCCCGGCAATCGCCTACGATTTGAGAGATAGTGCCTGGATAAATTATTGTTGGGCTTATTGAGCAGAGAACAAAACAGGGATGGCCAGAGAAGAGGGAAATGAGCACGGCCGAATATCAATAACTGGAGCACAAAGACATCATATATATGCACACAGAATAATAAACGGTTAGAGCGAAGTTCGCAAGAAACGTTATGCTTGGGTCAAAGTTGCTGAAAGAGATTCAACAGAAGTTCTTGAGAGGTTCGCTGCTTTGGCGCAGGGACGCAGTGAAAAAAGACACAAAGCACACCGTGCGAACACAATGAAGTCACGCCTTGCATCCAATGTTGGGACACACCATGCATTGAAACAAGTGTTTACATCATCAGGTTCGACAGATTTTCGGTGTCTTGGGTCTACCTCAGTCAAATGTATGACGGTACTGAAAGGTGAATTATTGTACCTGATTGTGTGTACTGGTGTTGGTGGGATGGACATCATAATGTACTGTATCGAGAATCATTTCCTTACCACACTGTGCGCTTTCCAGTAGTATGGTACAGGTGCTGGATCCGGTTCTGTGAAATGTATGTAGGTACAGGCTATTTGATGAGCACCTAATGAGTACTGGTTGAAAGATGTGTCATAGTGGTACCCACCTACCAGGGAGGGGAGATCAACATTGTTCAGGACTACAGGTTGGCGCGTTTATCGCAGCCAATCCTGAAAACCACCGATACTTGGGGGCCAGGGCACGTCGATGCGCAGAATTTGTACCTACCCACTAGATTTTGGTGAAAGATCAAGTTCCGTGGGACGAGTGTGGTGAGCGCAGTATGCAATGGGGTACTGAATCTAAGGTGTCACTATTGGTAGCCACATACCGGCAAAGGGGTGATGCATCTTGTACAGCAGTACAGCCTCGTGAGTTCTGTGGATGTATGTCAGTACTGGTCAACAGGGCGCGGGATCCGTACTCACCTACAGGATGATCCAGCACCGTGCGACAGGTGGTGTGGTGAGCGCGAAATGTAGAGAGGTACTGAATCTAAGGCGTCACTATTGGTAGCCACATACCGGCAAAGGGGCGATCCATCTTGTTCAGCGGTACAGCCTCGTGAGTTCTGTGGATGTATGTTAGTACTGGTCAACAGGGCGCGTGATCCGTACTCACCTACAGGATGATCCAGCTCCGTGCGACAGGTGATGTGGTGAGCGCGAAATGTAGAGAGATGCTGAATCTAAGGCGTCACTATTGGTAGCCACATACTGGATCTGGGTGGCGCATCTTGTTCAGCGGTACGACTGGTGTGGTGAGCGCGAAACGTAGAGAGGTACTGAATCGAGGCCCGCCACCACTGGTAGACACCTACTGGATATGGGTGGCGCATCTTGTTCAGCGGTACGACTTGGTGATTTTGAATGGGCCACTTTTTGTACACATTCGAATCGAATAAGAGACATTGAATTTGTATCCATCTACTGATTTGAGTCGTTATTAAAGAACGTGTATGCTTTTTCCTACCAATACTCGCTAAGTCAAAATTCCCACCTGCCCAATTTGGCGACCTCAATGCTAAATTAGTAGGGCTGATCCATTTGTATCGAGAACTCTGGTATAGACATACCGTTACCTTTCTAACATGGACACATGAACAATTCCACAAAAAATAACATCTCCACTCTCCCGGCCTCGCCATATCACGTGTACACAGGTGAGCAGGGGGCCTCCTCGCTTACTTTCCATTCTCTTTGCCCAATGCCCACCTAGTTCAATGGATCCTGATCTTCCGAGAGTCAGGCTACGCGCCCCGTCGCCGTCTCCCCCACGGATTCGATTTCGAGTTAAATCGGACCAAAATAATCTTGCCAACGATATTACAACTCCACGTCGTCGTGGACGTCGGGTTCCCTTGCGCCGTGATGTCACCAAGGAAGGTCGTCGCCACCCCCGTCAAGTCGATCCCAGCCAACATATCACGGGCTCCCCATCCAAACCCCCAGGCCCTTTCTCACCTTCAACTTCTCACCCAAGCCGCGCTCAGGCTCATGACCTGACCTCGGACCCAGGCCACCCTCAGGCTTACGAGCCGACCTCGGATTTCTTTCATACACCGCAGTTGAGTCGCAGTTCACCAGCACATAGCGACTCGGACTCCGGGGACAGCCCATCGCTTTCATATCCGGGGCCTCTCGCCAATTTGTCGTCGAGAGAGATAGATAACGCCTATGATCTGTTTGTCGACGCGGTTCTTGAGCAGGTCTGCTCTGTCTACCAGCTAACACCGCGGTTATTCTTAGTCAATGGTTGGAATTCTCAGATTAACACCCCTACGGTGAGTCCTACTCCCCTATTTTGTCTAAATGATTCTCACTCACGCTAATCAGTCTAATTGGTACCATCTTGTAAAAATGACGATTGCTGATAAAATAGAGTTTGTCTGTATGTGCCCAGCCGGAAAATCCTCTGGAAACTGCTTTCACGCCAAATTTCTTCAACAATATGGGGAGGAACAATTTCACGACTCCCCCGACGATCCATGTACGTGCCTCGCTCGCTGCCTGTGTAGCCCCAAGGCTCAATTACCTCTGTATTATAGCCGATGATAATCAGACATTTCTTGTGTCGCGTATTCAGGAAATGCTTGATGGAGTCTACTCGAATATTTTCTCTGTGCCCAAATCTCACAATCCTACCATTCGCAACAGGGCTGTTGTTCAGTTTGTCGGGTCAGATGATGGAAATGGTACATGGAGCTGTGCCAGACACGCCAGAGACTCCGAATGTAGTGACATACAACTTGCCCGCCAGTCGTTCCGAAGTCTGATTCAGATCAACGACAATCCAAACCCGTCCTGCATCCCTGAGGCTCCGAGCAAAGGTATCACGGTTATTTCTCTTTCAACCCCAGTCTCCTGACCTTTATTGCGTTTCTAAAGGTCCCCACAAACGCGCCGCGACTAAAATATCAGATTCTATCTCATATTTGCCCCGACCAGTCCCCGCATGGGCCAGGATCTCATCTGACCCTCCTCCACCTTCCATTACTCCCACAACCTCTGCGCCGGATAAAATTCCCCTGGATATGAATCCCTACTGCAGGTTTTGCAAGTCGCATGTACACGATCTGAACCCTTTCCTCACAATCAGGGAAACTCGGCCCTGTATAATATACGGCCTCACTACCGCTATGCAGTCCACCATTGAGCGTCAAAGGTGTCCATCTTGTAATCGCTGGCTTGGCCCTGATGTTCGCGACATTGGCCTCTTCAATTGGAACAACTCCATTCTGTTGACACATCAACTCCTTGACGACTATACAAGTTCCTTCACCACGTCTGAAACCCCATTTACAGCATGGGTAGCCGTTGTTTCCCGTCGGTACCCTGCAGGCACCCCGTTTGTTCTCGAACGGACATTCCGCGATATCTGGTTCTCATATGTTCGCCTCGTCACATTCGAGGGGGGTTCCAAATGCCCGACATGTGGTCCGACACCCAATGCCATTATATTCGATGGTGTCTCATTGTCGTTTAACCGCAAAAACATTTTACCGACACTTCGTCCCCCGACCACCATCCACACAGACTCTATTGTGCGTGACAAGGTAGTTCGGCGCACAAATCTCCAGCTCATTCCGGATCGATCTCTCCGCAAGGACATACGAAACATATTGACTGGTCCATCTCTGATATCCCACTCCACGCTGTCGGCCGACGTCTCACTGCCCATGGCCTCTCTAAATATTGAAGACGACTCCGAAGAATCCGGATCATCAATGGACGAAGGACGGAGGCAAAGGAACAATGCGCGACGTGCGGCTGCGCGCTTGAAGGAAAAGCAGGCTCTTCTCGCTCGCGTCACCCTGATTCCTCATGTGTTGCAGAGACTGACTGAATTGTCTCCCCCACTTGCAGCGATGTTTCATCGAGTATTTGGAGTCCCCGCAATAAATGCGGGTATAGAGCCCCCGTCTGTTTACCGAAAGTTTTTTATTCAGGTAGATCCCATGTTTCATTCAGTGATCGTCCTGATAACAAGGAGCACAGACAACGGCTGAGGAGACGTCACTCCAGATGATGAATAATCGAGCCCTTCAGAGCCTTCTCGCATTTATCAGATCTCCAAATGCGCTCCATGCCTCAGGTCTTATACTCATTCCCTCCCTCTACAATCTGCTACAGTATGAGCTCTCCACATACCAGCGGTTCCAGTCAGATACTCTACAAGTTGCTTCATGGCTTTATTACCGTGGGGAGACCGTCAGAAAAACATTGATTGTCCACAGCACTGAACCACCTAACCCAGCCCTGAAAACTGACTCTTCCTGGCAAACGGTATGTCTTACGGTTTCAGCTAGAATACTCGTAACCCCGCTCTAAGCTGATCCATCATCCAATTAGACTGGGTGCTACTATGAGATGCCCCAGATTAGGCATCGACCGATATATCCGGGATTGAAAGAAGACAGCCCAGAAAAGAAGGATGCCGAACGCCAGGCTAAAGGAGCATGTCGCAAGTTCTTCTCCTCGTATAGCCCCAAGAGACTCACAGGTGGAATCATGGTTGCATGGTGTAGCCACAGCATCAGCTATGGCTTCCACTGTATTCCGGTCGGAGAAGGACGTAATGACGTCTTTTCCGCGCTTTATACCCGATGGGAGAAGGCACCTCCTGTTGTCGTATATGATTTCTCCTGCGCACTTCAGCCATATTGTTCTCTCAGAGAACCTGAATTCTTCCAGGACACCCTCTTCGTCATCGATGACTTCCATGCCTCTGACCACACAAAATGCTGTCCCTCATCCTTTCTGGCGACCTATTGTGACTCAGACCCCCGTCTCCTTCTGCTCAACTCCAGCGCCGCAGAGTGTGGAAATGGCGGCCTAGGCCGCATTAGAAAATCCATAAGCTACATGGGTCAGGACCGCTCCATCATGTACTGTATGGTTTTCCTCAGCATTTGGAACCGCCACCGTATTCGCAAGATGGAAGGGCATACCACCCGACAGTAGTCTTTGAGTTGTAGAATAAAATGATGCATACCAACCCCGCAGAATTTAGTATGAGCGTACTACTCCCAGATCACCGTCTTCAAGGGCCCTACTGATTACATTACTTTGATAGTGGTATAGACATAGTACCATCATTGTGGATTTGTATCAATATACCAACCTCGCAGATTTTAGTGTGAACATCTGTACTACGTCCGGATTGCCGTCTTCAAGGTACCAATTGATAATCTCCCCGAAATTGTAGTATGGCCCTACTGATGACATCACTATGATAGTTGTATAGACATACCATCATATCTTAGATTTGTATCAATATACCAACCCTGCATGATTTAGTATGAATGTACTACCTCCGGATCGCCGTCTTCAAGGTACCGAATGATACTAGATGATACTCTCCCCGACATTGTATGGCCCTACTGATGACATCACTTTGATAGTAGTATAGACATACCATCATCGTGAATTCGTATCAATATACCAACGCCGCCCTATTTTTGGTAGGAACGCACTACTCCCAGTTCATCTCCCCGCTCATAGGCGTCAATCAGTTCATCTTCCTCTACCACTCTGGCAACAGGTTTGGCCCCTCAGTACAGATGTCCAAGGATCTCCATAACTCCATGCAGTTCCCTGGCCACGTCGCACTTCCCTCTTTCCTCCATCATGCTGACCCAGTCCACACCGGCCGGCGTTGTCAGAGTGTCCCCTCGCCGCAATCGAGAAGAGATGATCTGTCGACAATGTCCAGAGATGCCGCTCCGAGTCCAATGCCCTCATTCCGAAGAAGGGAGGCAGTATCTCGCTCAACTCGAATTGGTATGTCTGCGCTGTTGTCTTTTACGATTTTTTGATCAAATGGGCATTTCCAGCGAAAGAAGAAAATCAAGGCCCCTCAACGATGTTCTAAGTGTCCCAACCGTCCCTTACGCTCCCAGTGCGAACATACAGCAACTGGAAGGACTTTTCTTCTTCAACAACAGATCCAAGCGGCAGTGACAGGACCAACAGGCGCAGCTACACCACCTAGCCTTTCTACCCCTACAGGACGACGCATTCCTAGTACCATGGGTATACCGACGTTTGCTGTCAGCCAGGTCCTACAGCACCCAACGGTATGTCCACTGCCCTCATACGATACTCACACTGAGCGTCCATAGACTCCATTGGCCAACGCAGCGCCTTGGACGGAATCGCATGTGTTTCACCCAGCTACTCTTACGCTGGATCCTCTGCTACTGGTACCTCAACTTGGCGATACTGCCACTGTCCCATCATCTAGTCCTGGACCTTCCTATGCACCCCCACCTGATGCCCCGGTCTTGGGAACGCCTGCATCAACGCACAGTACTTCCAGTGACATGACCCCTTCTTCCCAAAGTCTCAGTACTCCTAGTACACCGTCGAAGGGATTTCGGAAGCACGAGCGCGCTACAAAAGGCAACCCATTCCATGGTTTTGTCAAGGGTTCCATGCGGGGACCACAAGATCATGGTAAGTCATTTTTTCGACGTTTGGAACCTCATCTAACCTCATCTTTGAGCTAGCTATCTTTCGAAGGCACAAGCGGCCAGATCCTCTCATTGACTCCAAAGAAGCAAGTAAGGCGTTCCTGGACAAAATGAACAGACTGGTCGAACGAGCCGAAGACATCAGTGTTCTGACTGGGTGCTGGCTTTTCATTGGTGCTCAGCATCCTGGAGGGGCAGGCGCTACTATTCACTACACTTCCCCCCGCCTTCTCAGGGACGCACCCGATCACGCGGCCGACATTGTCAATGATTATCACCAGCTCATGTCCAATCTCCTTCAAGCTCGCCGTCTCGAAGCTCTGAACATCTCACAAAAGTATCAGGCCAGCCTTGTCGAGAATCAGGCGATGGCAAGTCGCGTCGCTGACCTGGAGAGTCAAATGATGACAATGCAGCAATCCATCGCGCTCTATCAATCGCGACTCGGATTGAATCCTCAGGGACACTCCGACTCACAGGACCAACCACCTGAGCCAAACCCAAACCTCTCCATTTCTTAATCTCCGGTCAACTGCTACCGTAATAACGAGATACATATTGTAGATACCCCTGATAACACCGTGTTTCCCTCTTAATCCGATTCTCCGTCGTTGTCCTGAACGTGTTCTGAACCATCTGATTCTGGGAAAGGAATTTGGCGAGAGTGAGGCCAAGCCCTATGGACCATGCGTATGAAATGTTCGATGCCGAGGCATCTGTCCGGCCTATGAGTCGCCGCACGAAGCAAGATTGGGGCATGTGCTGCTGATGATATCGGTTCGTGCGGGTCAAACTCCTCCCATTCCTCCGTCATGGGGGAGTAAGAGAAGAATTCTATGGGGCCAATGTTCGTGATATGACAGAGGTGACGGTCCTTCGCAAAGATAAAACAACCATCCGAAATTCGACCAAACCACTGCAATGGTAGCTCATGGAGTCCCTGGAAACCAATGATCTCAACAAAAATTATTCCGTTTGGAAAGAAATGATTAGTAACTTACCCCATGGTAGATCAGGAGTTCAATGGTCGGCTGTGCTAAGCAGTGTGGATTTCTGCAATTAGGATCGCCACAGAGCCGGGGCATGATGAACTTGAAGAACGTGGGACAAACTCGGATTTGTGTTGGGTTTTTCGCACTTGACCCACCGAATATTTATATCTTGTGTCCTGTCCCTTATTTGGACTTCTCAAGTTCAAGACCTATCACATATTTCCAGAAATCCTGGTGATTATTCCAGTTCCGTGATGGACAAGAGAATGACTGATCCCCTTTACAGTTACATGGCCGAAGCAGAGACCAGTGAACGCAAATGTCGCCCGACCGCCCGCATGTCCACGGGTGGAAAACGTCCATCGCCACCTCCAAAGCCCCGAAAACACACCGCCCGTATGTCTACTGGCTGGAAGCCCCCACGCGGTCTCAGACGTCCTGTGGTAAGTGTATCGATATTACGGGGGTATGATCCAGTGCTCACTGGGTGCCACAGGGCTCTCTGGAGGAACGTCCATCGCCACCTCCAAAGCCCCGAAAACACACCGCCCGTATGTCTACTGGCTGGAAGCCCCCACGCGGTCTCAGACGTCCTGTGGTAAGTGTATCAATATTACGGGGGGGTATGATCCAGTGCTCACTGGGTACCACAGGCCTCTCAGGAGGACAAAAATGGTTCTGGTTGAAGTCCGTTTTTGGGTACCGGACAGTTGATTGTATATCACACCCCTGAAACTAGTGGAAAGTCGTACGATTCTTTAGGTACATACGTCTTTGAGTGAAGTTCACCCTTGCCCCAACGGAAAGTTTAGAACTGGCGTTGATATCCACTGCCCCACCGCTGTGCGAGGTAACGGCACAACATTGTAGTTGACTACCAGTTGGCGCTATGATCACCAGGTTGTATTTCTGGACAATATTCATCGCTTAAAGGTGGTAGGTGAGTACCACCAACTTCACAACGTTTCGATCTGGTACCCCAGTACATTTAGCGCCCGACACTGTCCCACGGAACCGGATCCTTCCACGATCGCTGGTAGGTGCGTACTAATCAGAGTCATGTGACTCGAACCAAAAAAGTTTCTGAACGTCGTTTTCCATAACTTATGAGGGATTAGCTTCTAAGGACGAGAGTATATTTAAGATGATAGTCATGCATTCCAGCTACCAAACGATATATTCTTTATTTCAAATAATGCATATTGCGTGTTTTAGAGGCCAGTAATGCTCCCCAGGTGAGGCCATATTCTCAAATCTCAAACCGTGTTTGTGCATTCAAGTGCGATGTGCTAAGCGCCTGGATCATGGAAATGAGGACAATGAACCGAGTTTACCATTAAATGGACGTATCAAATATCTTTCAAATAATGTATATTGCGTGTTTTAGAGGCCAGTAATGCTCCCCAGGTGAGGCCATATTCTCAAATCTCAAACCATGTTTGTGCATTCAAGTGCGATGTGCTAAGCGCCTGGATCATGGAAATGAGGACAATGAACCGAGTTAGCCCAATGTCTGGTAGACACTGAGCGCTGTACATGCTACACATACCCGTTATCGAGTGTCTAGATGCACTTAGATAGCGTTCTGCGCCCCATGTCTGGAGAAATGTCACGATAATATGCAGCATTCGTGGTGAAATACCATGGGAGTATGGCAAAAATGTCGCAAGGTATCGCAAATTATCGCAAAGTATCGCAAGGTGTCGCAAGATATTCTTGCGATATCGCAAATTATCGCAAGGTGTCGCAAGATATTCTTAGATATCGTAAGAATATCTTGCGATACTCTTACGATATCGCAAAGTATCGCAAGATATTCTCGCGATATCGCAAATATATCCTGCAATATGGCAAAGGATCGCAAGTCGCAAGGGAATCCATGAAAAGACTCAGAGTAACATCTCAAAGCATCAGCCACTGCCACTTTTTGGCCACTTTGACACTTTTCAAAACAAAGAGTGCAACGATGTGCAACGATAATTCATTGAAGGAGCTACTATTTAGTAAACTACACTATCCTCAATGCCTACTCCTCTTGTCCTTCCTCGTCTGATGGGGGCAAATCTGTATCCGCGTAGTCTTCAGGTATCTCGCCGTGTTTAGATCGAAGTAGTGCTTGGGCGGCTCTAAGCATCGATGTTGATGCCTCGGACTCTTTGAGGGCGAAAAGGGTTTGGCGATACATGATTGGCAGCTTCAGCTCCAGAATTGCGAGGCCTCGGGCGACCTCAACGACCAGCCGGTGTTGGTAGAGCCACATGGACTTGATCACCGACTCTTGGTGGGGTAAATAGCCTTCGACCACCTCGAGCCGGTGCAGCAAGAGCCTGCCGTGAGATTGGTGAAGCCAGAGCCTCTCGACAAGAGCCTTGACGGTGGAAACGTTCGACTCCTTTGTCGCTCGAGTGAACAACACATCAAGAGAGGTAGCCCAAGTCGCAACGCCCCCAAATGCCCCGGACCAGCGCGCTATGTTGGTGCTGACCGCTAAGAGATGATCGTACTGGGATCCATTGGGGAAGACTGCAATGCGAAGCTCGAGGGCCTTCAAACTGCGGTTAATATCAACCATGAGTCTCTCCATCGTCGGAAGCTGGGGATGATCCCAGAACTCATCCATTAATTGTGCAATTGGGTCGACGTTGGGCTCGAGGGTAGTGGACTGTACTGGTTCGGATGGATGGGTTGCAGTGGCAATTACTGGGTCGGATGGCTGGGGTGCAGTGGGAGCGGCAGCGGTGGCACCGTCGACATTAGCAACAGTGTTCCGCTTGTTGAGTTCACGTTTGGCTCTATGCCTGTCGCGCGCCTTCTTACAGACGAGCTCTCGGTGACTAAATAAAGAACACGAACAGTCAAAATGTCGCACAAAAGAAAAGGAAGGACTACATACGTTCGGTAGTACTTCTGGTCCTTGGTGAGCTGAGGAGTCATGGTGGACGGGAAGAGGCAGATATTCCCCAATTGATCTCATTTAAACTCTCCAGGGGGCGTGATCCTATCAAGAACTTAAGAATTTTGTTTGGGGGGGTCCACGGCGCAGACATTCTATAACTCGAAACAGAAGAAATTATATATCCGACTCAAGGAACGAGCTACTGAAATCCGAACGGCTAAGGGTCTGTCTAGCTACACTCCAGGACACACGAGTAATTTGCCCACTTTCGAGCAGCCCAACGAAATCAGATCTCGCCTGTGCATACGAGGTATACTTCTCACATCTCGCATAAGGGATGTGAATGATGTTGGCGTTGACGGAATCTCTGGAGAATCACAGTGGGTTGGGTGGTAGACGGAAAGTGGATGGGACAACACTTACCGGTCGGTGAAAATGCCAGGATTCCTCCCTACAAAGACGACATGGAATATCATAGGGTCGGTAGTGCTAATGTTAACCAAGTTAACCGCTAAATTATGTGAGTCTCAACGACAACGACTGGCATATACAAATGGAAAAACTTACCGTCCATGCCTGGGAGAGTTTCGGTGGGAAGAACGACTTGACGCTCATGTTTCATGACAACGCGAGTAACGAGACCCTCGTCAAGGGCTGCAGAGAAGGCCGCATTGGCTCCGTCCTGGGTATAGAATTTGACGACGCTGGAGCCAGGGATGCCATCGACGTTCCTCATAAGGGTCTTGCTGTGGGTCAATGTCAGCCAAGTAGATGGAAATCGGAGCAGGGTAGCAACTTACGACTGAAAGAATACTCCAGGCCTTCTCCCAACGGTAATGACGGCCCATTCTTTCAAGGGACGCACAAACGGAGGGGTTGGGGCAGCTCATAGATAAAAAAGAGTGTGTAAGAAATGACTTGAGCCCAATGTCAACAACAACAGAACGCTTACTGTGTTGCGACGACGTTAGGGGGGAGCTTAAGGTAAGATCCCCGCTGACGTCGCCTGATCCCTGTCGTATGGCCATAGGAGGGAAAAAAAGACAATGAGAGGCGAGAAGTGGGACAAAAACTGGGAGAGGGATTCACATTTTTCGGCTTATGTGGAAGTTCAACTTCAAGGCCGAAGCCATGATCAAATGCGGATAAATTTCAGCGCCACAACCTGTGTGTCTTCCATCAGAACCAACATGTGCACCCCAGAATTGCACACCCTTGCCCACCGCAACACACCACCTCACAAGACCTCGCACAACTCAGTCAACAGGAAGGAGGAGCGATGATCGCGCGCCAAAGGCTGCGCGTGATGTTGGCATGTCAAATTGTCTGGTTGTGAGATTGTCCTTCAACAGATCCTGTCATGTTGAAATTAAGCGCTTGGCGCATGGATCGAGATTGCAGATGGTTTTATCTCGGGGATTGTTAACGGCGGCCTCTCCGTCTCGGTTTAGGGGCGAGCGATAAGGGTTTGGGGGCCTGATACCTGTAGAGATGCGACACAAATTTATGGTAGGGCTGTATGCCGCTACTACATAATCGGAACTTTGCCATCAGATTCTCTGACCTTCGGGACACTCGACCTAGCCTCCAACCAGTATCTCTGAACAACATATCGTGGTATTGAACATGGCCCCAGATTTAGATGGGCTCCCCGACTATAGTACGTGAATCACCGAAGTCATGCTCGAGTCCTGCTCTCACACTTACTTGTCACGTTTTGTAGATCGCAACCCAAATTTACTCGAATTAAAGCGCAAGTGGGACGAAAGCGAAGTGGCCTTCGGACTTGTGAAGAGAGAGAGGAGAAACAACAATGGACAATTTTCCGGTACATCAGCCTTACAGGCCTTTCCCATATCCTCTTCGTAGTGAAACTGACAGATCGTTGTGCATATCAGAGGCAAAGTTGGCCGCGTTGGCGGAACGTGACCGGGCAAAAAAGGCCTACCACGATGCGTCTTTAGCACTCAAACAAGAGGCTCTCGAGATCAAGGTATGTCTTATTATCCCTAACTCCTGGAAATGTTCCACTGAGGCCGCCATGGTGACAAAGCTTCAGTTCAGCAACACCACGGGTACAGCGCCTGAGGGCACCGTGAAACAGCCCCAGTTCCGCAACACCAGGGATACAGCACTCTGCATTGACGATAACGACGAAGAGTATGTTAATGTAATTATTTTTATATTGCGCGGACTAATCGTCAGATTTGATTTCATTGATCAGGGAAGGGACCAGCGTTCACGATTCAACTTCTGATGCGAATGCACAGCGGATTGCGAACATCGAGAGACAGAGCTCGATGAGCTCGCTGTCTTCTATAGCCAAGACTCCCAGTGTTCCGGAGGATGTACATGATTTGTCTGACGACGATATGGCTGGGGGGAGAGGTCAGAGTGATGATGACATGGACGTGGATAGGTGTGTATCTTATGGTCATTATCATTTGAGAACTATGCTCAGACAGGTTACAGCATCAAAGGGGTCGAAAGGCCCGGGGGCACGATTGAGAACTCAACTGAAGACCAGACTCATACAGCGGTTGGGTGAGTGAGCTACACACACTCCGTTTCACTTTTATTGAGACGTTGTGCGCTCAGGCGTACTAGGAATGGGGCGGATGACAGAGAAAGCAGTGTCGATGACCTAGGACGTGTTCCGTACGTGTTGATGAATTGTATTCAAGGTTAATGCGTACTAAAATAATCGTTTGCTCTATCTAGATGCGGGGACATCAATTCCCATATCGTACTCCCTGACGACATAACAAAATTCAAGTTTGTCTACCTTGCTGTGGACTGGAAGCACGTCCCACCGTTTGAGAACACCGGAAATTGGACGGAGAAGGAGTTTCTGCTTCGACGTAAAGCCCATAAATCCGAGAAGGAACTCCTTTATGCGACCCGTCAACATGACGACTTAATGGGATTGAAGGCCGAGATACACAGAAGGCATGAGGCTCACGAGTTAAACCTTTCAGAGTCGACGGATGCCTTGGTGGAAATCGTCAATGGGATGAAGCTCGCCTCCGCGCATATGGCAAGGCATACCAGGGAGCGTGATTTCGCTCAGAAGGAGATAAATTCCCTGGAACAAGCACGGAACGATAAAGTCAAGATCCCCGAACTCGCACGCGATGTCGAAACGCTGTACGTAGAAATAGCTATGGCGCCGTCGGACGAGGTGGAGGCGGTTCGCGCAAGGTTCCGGGCAGTATGCGCGGACCTGGATGCTCGTCTGACGATGGTTCCCCGCAAGAGCCTCAAGTTGCCTTCCATCCCAGATAAGGCTCTCGACGAATTCTTTCCAAAGTCTCGCCAGAGATTGGAGGAAATAGAGGGGGCAAAGACAGGGAGGAAATGGGCGCCGAAGCAGTATTGGAGCCTCACAGATGAGGAGCGAGAGGCCGAGAAAAGTGCGTATGAATATATTTCCATGTGATGGCAAATCTGACCGCATCTCCTGTAAGAAATCGGCGAGGACCTGGTGGCGGAATATATCCGCAGCGTGAAGGCAGGAGATAAGGCCTTGGTCTCGCCCCAAGAGGTGCTGAAAGAATTCGACACCGTGACGACGGTTCGCTTCGCGCTGGAGATTCAGGAGTTCTTACCGCGCTGTGCAACCGTTGATCGCGCGCTGGCCTTACATATGCATCGAACCGGGTGGAATAATTATTCTTGTCGTTTTCATGCACGCTTCAAGAACCGCAAGGAGCACGACCACGTCGGTAACACCTATACAGGTGTGGGATTCCCCCGAAAACCCGATCTGAAGACCAAGAAAGCGACGCCAGCTGAGCCGGGTCACATGCATTGTGGATGCTCGATCGACGAGGTTTTGTTCGAATTCAACATGTGGAAGAACTCCGAAATGGTCTCCTCCAATCCCTCACTCAGCAAATATCATTTCCCCCTCGGTGACGACGACGAAATGCCTCCCCAGTTCCGCGGGTACATGGTTCAGTCCATATATACTTATTGCGGCTTGACGCTAGACGACCTACTCGGCGAACATCTCCTCACCCCGGAAAAGCACTGGATCAAAATCAATATGAAATGCCTCAAGTATCAGGTCGACATGCTACGAGAAAACGGAGTTTCGGTGAGGGTGGAGTTTGGAGAGAAGGGGATGTTGGAGGATGGGACAAAAGAGAAGGCAAAGGAGACGGCGAAGGAGACGGCGAAGGAGAAGGGGAAGGGGAAGGAGAAGGAGATCACCAAGGGGAAGGAGAAGGAGACGGCGAAGGAGGCGAGGCAGGCTCCTACTAAAGTAAAGAAACCAAGCGGTAAGGCAAAAGCCGGGCCTTCAAAGTCAAAGGCAAGTGTGTCGTAGTTGAATTAGTTGTTCACTCGGTTGTTACTATAACTCAATCAAATTATATTGTTGGTTTGACTACTACCAAGCGCACAACAGTAAATCATTGGGTGTATTCTGTAGAATAGTTTTCACCGGATGCATCACCACATGGAACACCTCCCCAGCATCCAATGCCCTGGAAAACTCACGAAGACCGTCTGCCCATTCAGCGTACTGTTGGTAGCGCACTCCCGGCACATTCCTGACTGATCTTCTGGAAAGGTGGCTAAACACACCAGTATCACGTCCTTCAAATACGACCCATGCACGACCACTTGGGCGGGGGCGTGTGATGGTCAGCTCCGAGTCCGATGGCGATGGCGGGTATGAGAGTGATGGGACGCGGTGACGAGTGGCGGTCTCAGACACCTTGGCGACACGTCCATTGGCGAGCGCTTGTAGAAATGCCAATCTAGCCTCGTCTTCTGTGTCGTACAGGCGGATTTTTGCGATGCGAAGGAAGGCGATGCTATCCGACAGACGCCTCTGTCTACAATGGAAATCAGTTGAAATGGAACAAGAGCTGCATAGCTGGTAACTTACCCTTTGATAAATAATCCAGGGGTGCGACCAACAAGCACTATCACGTAGATTTTCTGGCTCGGGGTTGACGAGGGATCTACGTTTACTGGAGCTGGTGGGGAGGCCATGGTATTGGGGGGAATGAAAGGATAGTTGTAAATAATATCTACCTGTACAATCGATGGCGTGATTATTTGGTCCACGCGTCTTCAAACACACAAGTTGGAGTTCGTAGCTATATACAGTTTGCGGTGGCTAAACCTGTACTTGCAACGGCCTGCTTGGGTTGAGCTGTATCCCTGCACAACGCCAGACACATAGGTGTGGTATGGACGTACCACAATCATGTCAACTGGATCTCACCCACGATCTACTTGTGAACTTGATAGGTATAGTGGGTCCGTGAGCGTTTGTTGATGGCCCAAATGGGGAACGTTGTCTCTATGTACAACAGCCTCCGCGGCACTCTTGTATGTAGGGACAGGTATTGACCTAGGGCTTTAATCGATGTGGTGTGTACTTGTTTACATATATCACTGATTCACTATCATATCCTCGACAAAACATTTAGCGTCATGATATGAAAGAGTGAGATCAGAGATGGTGGAGGGACGAGAGGCCCTGGGAGGAATCGTGAGAAAATGAAATTCTTAAGATCTCAATCAGAAGCTGCGATCCTTAGTATGTGGGTACCAGTCGTTCTCCCTTCCAACCTGTTCTTACATACCTTCCAGGTTGATGCTGATGACTTGGGACTTGCTAGCTAGCCTCAAAGCAGTACACACGACCGACTTGCCCTCCGACTGCAGTGGTAGTGGTGAACAGGCAGGCGGCGGTCGAGGTATCGGTATGTCCATACTACACACCTGTTCTTAATTACTGTGATCCTACCAATCCACATAGAACAGGTGGTACAGGACGGGAGCTTCCCACTCGGCCAAGTGGTATCGGTGAGGACGGTCGCTGCACATCACGGCGGTACACACGGGCAGGTTGACGACTGGTGATATTGGAATATCTCTACCAGGTTCTCCCAGTCAAGGCCTGTTCTCTGGTACAGGATCCGAGTCTCCTTTGTCAGTATGTTCGTACAGGTCGATTACTGTCTCTACCCGTACTCACAGACAGTTTTGTGTGCGATCACAGCCCAAAAATGCCTCCCTAATGATCTCAGTTGTATGTGGGGCAGTAACCCTATCAACTTTATTTAAACACAGACATCAAAGTTAAACTCAGGAGCATGGGTAAGGAATTAATTAAACATGCCTTACTAACACACAGAATGTTTCCTTTGTGGCTTGAGATGCTATACTATGGATCAGTCA
>JAHXRV010010545.1:0-79566 GCA_019904355.1 Psilocybe tampanensis | reverse complement strand
TGACAAAAAAGACCAAAAGTTCTAAACATATTTTCTTCATAAATATATGTGCAAACATATTTTTTTCTGCATGCCTTTAGGCTGCATTCACACCATGAATTCAACAGTCTAAAGGCACTTATTTTTGGGCCACTGAAGTGCGAGGGGAACCGTCGCGGCTCGCCATATTTCTGATTTAGGCGCTCAGCACGCCAGTGAAATGTGAGTTTATGCATCCTTCGTAGAAGTGACATTTCTATTTTAATTACCAAAAAGCTTGGGCTGGTTGCAGCGTTTGGAGAAGCGGTACCTATATGGGGCTGTATTGGCCGCCTGAGTACTTTATCGTAAAGCAACTTAGATTTGCGGCATATCTTGGCCGCTGTTCTCAGCCAAATCATGGTGAAGCGTCGGATAATTAAAGAAGGTATGGTTGGGGTTTCGTCAAGGAAATAGCATAAAAGGCGAGGGATTCGAATGTTGAATGCTGGAATTCCAGCTGGATCCTAGACCCACCGCACTAGTATTACCATGAAGACCTTCTCCTTCGTCTCCCTTCTCTCTCTCGCGGGATCAGTGGCGTCCACTACCCTGGAGTCCCGTTTGTTCTGCGCTCAGGCATCGCGATTCGGAAATCTGATCGTCACACCTACGGTCTTCAAGGCAGGCGACGTGAGTGCTCGTCATTCTTGGCGGTCCTTTTCGACACTGATTTCATTGCTTCGATGATAGCCTATCAGTATTCACGTCGACCTCACTTGCGCTGTCCAGTACTTTGGCATCATCGCCAAGTATCTTGATTATACCATCATGGTCCCCGCTGAAAGCAACAACGGCTACGAACAGACCATCATCCTCGCTCGCCGAAAAATTAAACATGGTGCTCTTTCCGACTCTTTCAATACAACCGTAAGTATTCGTTTGCACTTCGAACGTATTGGGGATTAAAATATTTTTTTCGCCTGCAGATTCCTCACGGGTACTTCTTCGCGGGGGCAGCATACAACGTGGCCTTGACCAACATTTACCCGATTGCTGGAACCGATGGTAGTCCCGTGGTTGTTGAGGGCGGTGTTCTTGCACCAATCACCATCAACGTTTAGAAGAAACCAGGACTTTCGTAACCCAGTGATGACTTTTCAATGAACTATGTAGTCGTCCATAGTGTGTCCTGGAGCAGAATCTTATATAAACGTGGACACGACGCAGATAAGATGCATTGAAAAATTATGCCGTCAGGGTATTTGCATTGGAATACATCTAATTTCAAGATGAGGATAAAGTTTAGACGAGAAGAGTATCTATTATGTATCAGTAGGTCAGGTATTATATGAAGTCAAAGAAGCGACGTGAAAGAAACGAATAAATCATAAAATATACATGAAATCCAAATTTTTGAAAGTTTTCATCGCTTGCTCAAGCCTTGGAGCAACACGAATTCGTAATAGTCACCCCGAAGGGCGAGGAGCTCGTCATGGGTACCTGCTTCACTTATACGCCCTTCTTTCATGAAGTAACTGTGGGATAAAATATTAAAAATAAGTTCAAGCAAAGAAAAACTTGACCGTACATTCGGTCAGCATTCTGAATGGTGGACAGGCGATGCGCGATTGCGATCGTGGTTCGGCCCTTTGCAGCTTGGTCTAATGCCGCCTGGACGACCTTCTCGGAATTCGAGTCCAAAGCAGAGGTTGCCTGAGCGAAGAATGAGTACTGAGTACTGAGTGCTGGAAGGATGAAAAGGAAAGAACATGACGAACCTCATCCAGCAGCAGGACCTTGGGATTTCGGAGGAGAGCACGGGCGATCGCGATGCGTTCTAGACGAAAATTTAGCAATTATCTTCAACTATGGATTGAGATATGAGGATCTCACGTTTCTGGCCACCAGATAATTGTGAACCTTTCCCTCCAACTTCTGTTTCGAATCCCCTGAAAAAATCGTCAGATAACGAATAAGAGTATTCGGTGTGAAGCTACTCACTCAGGAAGACCTTGAATAAATTCAAGAATATTGGCGTCTCTACAGGCGTTTTCGATTTCCTCTTGCGTGACTTCAGAGTGCGGCTTGATAGCGCCGAGCAATATATTGAACTTGATCGTGCCGGAGTAAAGGGTAGGTTCTTGAGACACTAAAGCGAGTTGTTTGCGATATTCTTGGATGTTAAGTTCTGAAATGTTTTGGCCATCGAGCTAAATATTTACAACATGAGTACGCTGTCCATATCTTGCGAGAAAGGACATACGTAGATTCCGCCAGCAAGAGGGTCGTAGAACCGTTCTACCAGTTGGATACTACATTTGCAGGTAAGATCAACATCAAAAACAAAGGGGCAAGTTGGACATACGTTGTACTCTTTCCTGAGCCACTGGCACCAACCAAGGCAATATAGGTGCCTGGTTTCACATCTAACGAAAGGCCACGGAGAACACGCACTCCAGGACGAGTGGGGTATCGGAAGTGGATATTATCGAAACGAATGTGCCCTTCAACCGTCTTAGCCTCGATCTTCTTCCCAGCGTCCGATTCGGCATCGATCTCGGGGACCATATCAAGGAGCTTGATGATATCAGAACCTGCACCTCGGGCGGAAGAAACATCGGGGACGAATGAAAACACATTCCCGGCTTGAATGGCGCTGAAGACCGTGCTCTATGAAAGAATTTAAAATTCGCATTATGAACATGAGGAGAGGGTCAATAGAACTTACCATAAGACCGACGAAGAATTGGAAAAGCGTTGCTTGCTGACGGGACACAAGGCGTGAACCATACCAGAACACTAACGCGATCACAAAGAAGGTGATACCCTGAGAGAAAGAATACAGGAGGTTGCTCCATATGGCCGTCCTGTTTGACTTGCGTAACGGTTCTTCGAGACTCTTGCTGTATACCTCAAGGCAGTCTTCCTCTCGTGTCAAAGCTGCGACGGTTCGGATAGCTCCAGCAGCCTCGCAAGCAAGCTGCGCCGACGCATCGTGAGCTTTCTTGTTCTTTTGGTCCTTCAGCACCACAATGCGAAGGCGGATATATCCGATCGTCACGAGCGCCGGAGTACAAGCTATTAAAAATCGATGAGGATTCGAACAGGCATAGACCACTAACATACGAACCGATAGCAACCAGACCGATTCTCCATACAAAGGCGAGACCAAGAACGGAGCCAGTTATGAGGGTAGCGGTGGTTTGAACAATGGCTCCAAGAGTTATACCAGCCAAACCGTCGACCTTCTGGGGGTTATCGCTGAGTTGAGATACAAGACTACCAGTCTGTGGAAATAAATGAATATCATGAAGGTTCTATTAGCATTGAGGACGTCTCTTACGCTATGTTTTTCTTCATCAAAGTAGCTGACTGGAATAAGAGATCAATAATGTGTGCGGAAGATGTGATATAGCAAACTTACTATCTTGACGAAGCATGGACTTGAAGCTGAGGGAGCGCAAGCGAGCAGTCAGATTTGCGGCGGCCAACGAGAAGAGTCGATTTTGGAAGGTAATGGTTGTGGTGGATATTATTGCAATCAGGAACAACCAAAGAGCAGTCCGGTCCCCTGCGTGGCGGCGCTCGGCGTTGGTACTCAACGAAAAACCATTGATACCCTTTGCGAAGACAACTCCGAATGCTGGATACACCATTCCGGTCACTGTTAAATGGGTCTATCAGCTGCAAGTTTAACGTCGATGGGATGAATAAAACTCACTGCAAGCAAAAATGGCACCAATCACATAATTAGACCATTGATGGCGACACAGAGGAGCCATGCGCTTGAACATGTAGAAAACACTATAGTCTTCCTCTTCTTCCTCTACTGCTTCCTGTCGTCTCTTCTGTTCCAGGATATCGCTCGCCAGAGAATGGTTGGTGGACTTGCGATCGAGAGGGATCTCCTTCTGAACAGGTTTTTCCGCTTTATCTTCCTCGTCGTCTGAGTCAACAGCATCGCCTTCGCGTAGCCTTTGTGCTTCCACAAGACGCATGTAGGCACCGTCTTGTTGCAGGAGCTCAGCGTGTGTCCCGGATTCGATGACACGGCCTTCACCCATCACGTAAATTATGTCCGCATCTTTGATTGTGGACAAACGATGGGCGATGGTGATGGTAGTTCGACCTGTTACGGTACGTCAAATTGTATTCTATTAGAAGGTATAGTAAACTTACCTGCAGATGCCTTGTCCAGAGCATCCTGAACGATTCCTTCGGACTGCGTGTCCAAGGCGCTGGTGGCTTCATCCAATAACAAGACCCGTGGATCCGACACGATGGCACGAGCTATGGCGACGCGTTGCTTCTGACCACCAGAAAGGAGTAAGCCACGTTCGCCGACAAGGGTGTCATATCCAAGAGGAAGTTGACTGATGAACGAGTCCGCATTCGCTTTAATACACGCCTCCTTGATCAAAGCATCCTTCTCGTCTTCTGACGCATTTTCGTACTTGGTTCCAATGAGACCGTGCGCAACGTTTCCCTTCACGGTCGTGGAGAAAAGAGTTGGCTCTTGTGCCACGTAACCAATCTGGGATCGAAGCCATTTGATGTTAAGGTCCTTGATATCACGGCCATCAAGTTTTACGACACCAGACAACGGGTCATAAAACCGCTCCACCAACGACACGATGGTTGACTTCCCAGAGCCCGAAGCACCAACCAAGGCAGAAGTCTTTCCAGCTTGAAATGATATAGAGATTCCTTTGGCAACCTCCACGGTCGGTCGAGATGGGTAACAGAAACGAACAGTTTCGAAATCAATTTTGCCTTCCACCGTTTCGGGCTTGAGGCCGCCGGGATTAGCCGAGTCGATATCAGGGACTCGGTCGATGGTGTCGTACAACTTGGCTGCAGCACTTCTACCATTATTGATGGCTATGGAACGTCCATGATCAGATCATCCAACTTTTGGTCGCACATAAAACTTACCTAGCATCTCTGGAGCTAGCAATGCGAGTGAAATGGAACCAATCAAGATAGCCAAAAAGACATTGATCACTTCACCAGCGTTGGCTGCGGAAATGAGCATTAGGTTGGCATGGTACAAGCGTTGGGAGCAAGCAAACTTACCATGACCCTCATTAATGAGTGTAGTACCGAAGCTGAAGGCTGGATTGTGGTCGCCGATCAGCTGTGAGGTCATCATTGGCATAGAAAACGATGATTACTTACCAAGCCCATATGCGGCGTAGATCACAAAGAAGAAGATACCCAGACCAGAACCATGGGCAAGGGTAGCTTTCACTTCTACTTTTAGCGATTCAGCGATCCGTCCGTTGTAGATCGTGGATAACACGTTTTGGGTGCCAAAGGCTTGCGCGGTCCGGATGGTGGAGATGACTTCTTCCGCAATGCTACCGCCTTCAGCCACGTATTTGAGGGATAATCTAGGTTCAAGCTTTTAAAATTAATACTACGACACATGTAGATCTTGACATACTGCTTATACATGATCACGAATTTGTTCATGAGAGCGCCGGCCAACGCAATAACAGGCAGAATCGTACTAAGCGCCAAAGCCAAACGCCAGGACCGTACGTAGGCGAGGATGAAACCACAGAAAAAGGCGCCAGCGAAATTAGCAACCAACGCAACCTTCTCCGAAATACCCTGCTGTACCAAATCTGTGCAACCATGAATTAAAAAAAAAGAACTGACAAAAAGATAAGAAATACCCACGGGTGTCTGTTTGGATACGCGTCGCAACCTCACCTGGACCAAGGTGATCAAAGAAAGCAATATCTTGTCGTAGGACTGCCTTCAAATAACGCTCTCGGATACGTTTTGCGTTGACCTCTCCAGTGTATACCCAGATGCACATATAGAGATACGTGCACGCGAACATGCCGACGCCTATCGTTATCGGCTCAGCACTGAATGCACGTTCAGTGAAAAGATTGAAACGCACCAATGTACACCAGATAACTGGCATTTTTTGCAGCAGATTCACGGAAATGTTGAGCTGCATCAGGAACCTTCTCGGCTGCCCCTGGAACTCCACTATGTGCAGCGGCGAGAATCTGTGAGAAATTCACAAAGTCGTTCGTCAATCTTCCGAATAACAGTGTCATGAGTGGCTGATGAGGCAAAGGTCAACGTTTGACGAATGGAACAAGGACTTTTCAAATCGCACCTGTGTTGCCCCTCCAAATACTGCTGCTACCAGCCCAATAAACATCAGTACCATCTCGAATTTGGTGGCATATCTGGAAATCATCAGTATCAACTAACGAGGAATTACAGTTTGAAAGTCACGAACCTGAACATCTGGAAGAATGATATAGGTGGAGGGTTATTTGTCTTCGTCTCTGGGACATCGGTGGTCGCAGCATCACCCTTCTCGCCCTCAACTACATCATCCTTGGGAATGGGGGCGCTTTTGCGGAAGAAGCCTCTTCGTTTGACGGGAGGAGAGTCTGGGGCATGCTTCTCGTCTTCAACACTTGAATCCGACTTTGCCATATTGAGGATGGCGATGAGTCGAGACTAGGGCAAGGACTGTTGGACGTGGCAAAAAAAGCAACAAGTCAGAAGGGCAAGGGGCACCGAAATGTTGATCTCGACTTTTTAAGTATGCTCAGTTCAATGGTTTGTTGAAGGCTTACTATTTAAGGGTTCGACAGCGGCCCGTTGGATTGCGTATGTGAATATGTCATGGTTATTACATGATGTCCTTCATCCTCCGGACATGCGTACAGTAGGTTTCTGCAAAAACGCCGTCCTCATCGTGGCTCGCAGTAACTCCGCCAAAATCCTGAGAAAGCCCCACCGACTGTAGGGTTCAATTCAACTCTGTGTATTGAGATATTAATCTCCAGAAAGGACGGTCGACCAGACCCAACACACGTATTATGTTGTCCGATGTCGCAAACGGATTGTATATCCGGAAAGTGTACGGCCTCCGATGTCTGGTCGTCGATGCTGCATTGATGCTTGTCGTCCTTGATCTATTTTTAGAGTGTTCATGTCC
This sequence comes from Psilocybe tampanensis, assembly GCA_019904355.1. Classification (NCBI taxonomy): domain Eukaryota; kingdom Fungi; phylum Basidiomycota; class Agaricomycetes; order Agaricales; family Agrocybaceae; genus Psilocybe; species Psilocybe tampanensis. The sequence continues at coordinate 72,629 of JAHXRV010010545.1, read as the reverse complement.
TCGAAGAGTGCAGCAAACGCAGCAACGCAGCGAGCAGCATGCAAGGCTAACTGAACGCAAGAGTCGATCATCCAAAGGTCAGTAAAGAAATCGTTGGCCTTATCAGTGACCTGGACCCTTCTTCCTACGTAAATCGTTTACTATGCCAGCCCAAGCTTAGGTGGTGGGATTAACTTCGGGTGTTCCAGGAGGATATCGGAATCGTGTCTGATTATCTCTGATATACATACACTGTAGTTGGTTTGAGGCGTTCTTCCTCCGTGCAGCAAGGAATTGCGTTTCAATGGGAGGAACGAGTCATGTATGTTTGTGTCCGAAAATGACTCGTTGGTACAAAATTGGTGACTCGAGTCATGATATGATTGATAAGGATTTAGCGTGCAAAGTTGAAGCTTCGACTGCTGGACCAGCGCCTTCCCTTATTTTTGGTTGATAGTTAGGTCTCTGAAGCAAAAATAATTGAATGATCCGGGTCGATCGTTCCTCGAGTCCCTCAATTAAATGCGGGACGCAGAGCTCTTGCCCGCTAGACTGTGAGGGAGATTTTGGGGATTGCATTGTGTAGACTGTAGGTTTCTCTGACATTAAAAGAAAGATAAAACGAAACCGCTGAGCTCACAATCGTATAGCCCATCAAGCTCAAAAATTTGAAGCGACTAAAAGATCACGTTGAACCAACCGATACTTGTGTTACCGGTTATACATCATTTGATACACAACAAAGCGGACGTAAATCAGACAGGGGCACTGTACTGTACTAACCCTTTGAGCCTGCCAGGCTCAGTTACTTTCATAAGTTGCTTGAGAAAAATCGACATCCTACATAGTAAACATAATTAAATCGGCACTGTAAATACGAGCGTTACCAAAATTTCAGCGCTTACCGATGAGGTACTGCTCAAGTCTTCAGAAGCTTTTTATGATGGGACTCGACAGGCCATCATTGGTGGATTCCCTGTAATAAGACGTCTTCCAGTTACTCTGAATATCTGTATCTGTAAATAGAAGCCTGGAGATGAGCGGGAACGCTAATGAGCTATTGAAAAACAAAAGAAATAAATGAGTGGATAGGCCTTCTCAATTGGCAGTTTGGCTCACTGCAGTTGTTGGAGCACCTGCTATTCCACCCTGTTTTGCAAATCCTCCTAGTAACTATGGAGGTCTGCCGCAACCTGCCGCAACAATTCAGAGGGGAAGGGCGGGGCGCACGATTGTTGCTTTGTAATCATCTTCGGATCATTTGAGCTCGGCATCGACCGCTCCGGCAGTGCTCATAACTCTGGCAGCCCAAAGCTCAAGCAAACTCGCGCAGTTTTGTACTCGTACGTGCTTAGATGACGATTTGGTGTAACTGCGTGGGGATTAACATACGTACGTGATCGTCTTCCCTAAGATACCTCTAAGTTCTTGGGAAAAAAACTATATTTGTTCTCATTGATGTGAGTTCATCGGACATGTCAGGCCATGTCGGATTTCTTCATCTTGGTTTATATTTCGGGCTGGACTACCTCTTTCTGTTCCTCACTACAATGTCGCCATGGAACAGACCATTTCTACAGGAATATTAACCCAGTGTGTCGTTTAGACTTCAGTGGCATAACGACCTAGTTTTGACTTTGAGGGGTGTCTTTCGGGTTTATCCAAAAGCCCAGAGGAGGTTGAGAGTCTTGTGATGTGCATGAATAATGGGTATATCCAAGAATAACCAGAAGTTCTCTTAGGATTTTCCTCGATGTCATTTGGATGTCGTGTTCCGTTTCGTATTCAGAATGCGAACTATGCTTCTAAATATCAAGTATCATCAATCATAATTCAGTGCTCAACCCAACTGAAAAATATCAACTTTATTCAATCAAGAGAAGCACGACTGTCGATTTTTATCGATATTTAAGAGAATGTTTTATTGTCGTGAAATACTGCTTTCCAGTGATTTTCGGAGGACAAACTGCCGAGAAATACCTCCGAACGAAGTTGGGTAGGGTTTCCATAACAAGAACTCTTCCAACAGACGATGCCATTCTCCACCTGGCTTTTCCCGACAGGAGCGTTCCACGTGGTATCCAGCCTGAGAGGCCACTGGGGTTGTGAGAAGGAAGATCAATGCCAATGACCATTCCCCTGTCTTCCAGTACGTAAACTGAATGTATACTATATATACATGGTTGGACCTCGTCCGGCCGTTGCGTGTTTTCTATCCTCTAAATCTGTACCCTCTTTTTGCTCATCACATTCTTGTTCATTTCATTTCACCCCAGCCAAAGACCTGCAGGCGAAGACGAGGCGCTCGAGTCTATTCTGTGGACATCATGAGTCAAACTCTGGATTGGCAGGGTACGGGGGCAGTATCTGTTGATGTCGCTCTGACGCTCGCGGTGGTTGTTGAGGTGCGCAAATCTCAAATACCCCCGCCGACTCCGTTGTCTGACTTGGGGTTTTTTAGGCGTTGGTGCATGGTACGGACACCACTATCGAGCCATGATAGTGTTTAATGTTGTGCCATATACTAGGAATATACACCTCGCTTTTTGTGTCTGCCCTACCGGTCCTGGTAAGAAAGCGAGCAGTAGATCGACGCTCAACAATTACTCACTGGGTGAGTGAGATAACTTGACTTGGCCCCATTGCCTGGGTTACTGATGCGTCATCTTCGATAGGTGTTCCTCCTAACCATTATTTTGATGTACCTGGTGGCATCATCGCATACAAGTGAGCACCCAGATTTCTGCCTTTGTTTGCGTCGGCGACTGATACATTTTGACGCCAGTTCTGAATGTCTACCGGTTCGTTCGAGGATATATCGTCGTTGTTGATCCGGAGGGTGGTCTCTTTTACACGTTCGATTTCCGTCGATGGGATAACGTGGTCAATAATTTCTTGCTATGTTTCATGACCTGGCTGGGCGACGCGCTTGTGGTAGGTTTTTCATCTTTGTCGACCTCGTTGCCTCTGTAACGTTTAATCAGATATTCCGCTGCTATCATGTATGGGACCGTAACCTGTGGGTCATTGTTGTACCTACACTCTTGCTCCTCGCAACGTTTGGTATGTCCTCCATGTTCTACATTGTGGATTAATCGTGTTTCAACGTCATGCGTCTCGTAGGAATCAACTCCACCGCAATGTACTGGTACAACCACCCATTCGATCCTCGTCTAGACACCCTCAATACCATGAATCTCATCCGCACAATATACCCACTGACATTCAGCCAAAACTTTATTACCACCAGCCTAATTGCGGTCAGGATTTGGCGTCAGCACCAAGCATCTAGTCAGGCGAACGTAGTTGATGAAAGCACGGGTATCAGTCTGATGCGTGTCCTGAGGATCGTGGTTGAGAGTGCCGTGGTGTACACCGCCCAGATTTTTCTCCTCGTCATCCTCAATGCTTTAAACAATAACTTTCAACTCATCATCCAGTCAGCGATTATCCCAAGCATAGGTGAGGACATCATTGCAGTCATCCCTCCATTTCTGGTATACTCATCGAATTGTGATAGGGATTGTATTCGTTCTCATCGCTCTTAGGGTCCACAACGCCAAGTCTACGACGAGTTCCGAAGTTGGATCGGGCTCAAACGTCCTTCCTGCGTGGCTGAACGATGAGGATTCTTCTACCCTCGCGTGAAGCACCGCGAAAAACAGACTGTGGCACCCGAAGTGGGTGGCAGAATGAATTCTTGGCATTGGATTATCCCTTGACAACTTGGATCGGTTGGCGATGTTCCTTGTGAGTTGGATATGCCGTGATGTCAATGAAGTTTTGGAAAGCCGTCAAATGGCCATCGTCCCTGTCTATTGAGTATTTGGCGTATGACTTGGACGACCGACTGGAGCGCAAATTGGGCGCCAGGGGGCGACCCAGCTCTCGGACTTCAAAAGAGGTATCATGTTTATAGGGATTCTCAGTAGTTTGGTTGACCGTTGGTGATATTTTGTCGAAATAATCAAGGACTGGATTTGGAATGGATATTATAGTTCAGGAGGTAAATAAAGGGATGATCAATGGTTGTTTAGTCTAGGTAGACGACAAGTAGAATAGAGTTTTTGATAAAGTCTTGAGAAATGACAAAATTTTCAGGAGGTGTTATTCTTGATCTGATCATGACATGGAAACTCAGGCGGGGTCAGGCGCCCAATCGGGAAGTGTGGCTGACCCTACTCCGCACCGTGATTCCCCGTGGGGGCCGATGCCGAACAGCTGCCGTGTCGATTACATAATCCGACAACCCCATGACCGCCAGGACCATCAAAATTTGTTGTGTTTCGCCAATTCCCAGGATCAAATCATTCTGTTCGCACCACTCGCTGGCTTTGGCTTCCTTTCTCATCCTCTCCTCCATCGACATCGTACAGCCCTTACGAGACGATTGGCACCTATTCACGCCATTAGGACCGACAAAGGACGACGACTATCGAGGGAAAAGCGCTCATTGCTGCCCAAATTGTCGACCAATTCCTGCTCACATTCATCCCTGAACTTTCCGCTCATTGTTTCGTGAAAAACCGCACCGACAGTGCCTTTTTGCGAACTTTCGTAGCGCAATACACACACTCCCTTATCCTTTATCTTATTTCCTTGCTCTTGTTCTATCAGTTTCTCTAAAATGGCGGAAACTGGACCAGGTGAGTGTGGAATTACCAGTTGGACCGGAGATAATGTTGCTGATCATTTATTTTATTCCTTAGGTGGCTCTAGTTCCTCGTACGTCTTCTGAAAGTTGAGGTCTAAACGTTTAAGCGCTCAATAAAACCCCTTCAGATCGTCTATTTCTTCTTCTTCCAGCATCTCAAGTTCATCTGCTCAATCTTCGTCCACGACCATATCTAGTTCCAGCTCATCATCTAGTTCCTCGTCCTCCAGTTCTTCGAGCAGCTCCTCCAGCTCTAGTTCCTCGTCAACTAGCAGCACGACTTCGACCACCTCGACCACTTCCAGGCTGACGACCTCTTTGACGAGTTCCTTGAGCACCACGCGCGGCGGAGTAGTCACCCAGACATCAACAACATTCTTGGCCAGTAGCTCGGGAATCGGCCCCACTGGAACCACAAACAACTCTGGAAGCAAATCGTGCGTACCTTTTTCTTCTTGTCGTTCTCTTTGCACTCGTCGTTTTATTTTTCCTGTGTTGTGGTCTGCGAGGCCATTTCTGCCCTATCCCTCGTTGGTTGCATACGGCATCTCTTGTGTCGCTCCTCGAGGTCTACGGGTGTAGTATATCTCGAAACCAGCTCTCAACGCTCTACAAAAACGCGCATATATGCGCTGTTTTTCGGCCCCTTCGGCCTGGGGTTAATGTCTGATTCATCGTGATGCTGGTTGCGCGATGGATTGACCGACTAGGCCTCTATCTTTGACTTTTGTACGATTTTGGCGTTATATTTTCATTTTTCGGCGCATATATTTGTACTGTTGGTGTTCTCTTTTCTTTTTTTATTTCTGTGGTTTGTGTCTTCATGCCTTTATCTTCTGTGACCCTTGTTTCTTGCGATTCGTTTGTTTTTAACTGCGGTACATACCATGGTTAACGTCCTGTTCTTTTCACATGTCATGTGCATCGATGCATGGTGAAAGAACTGTTCGGATCACATCTGAACTTTCCCTTCTTCCGTCGTTGTGTAGTATCGGGCTTATGATCATGTTGGTGGTCATAGTCGACAGTTCTGGGGCACTGCCGTCAGCGAGGCAGATGTGCACGAGGCCCTTTTTTTTTTTTTTTTTTTTTTTTACAATTCCTTTATGTGTTCAGGTCATCATCATCCATTATCCATTCGTCTTTGCAAATATTCCTTCTCCATTTACCTTTTTCTTCTTGCTTTGGTTGCGAATCTTGAATCTATCCGACCCCGACGCTGACTTTCTTACTTTGCCAACACTAGATTCTTCTCTAACACAGGTGCTGTCGCTGGTACCTTTTCAGTTGTCGGTCTAGTCGGTCTCGCATTCGTCATCTTCCTAATCACAACAGTCATTCGTCGTCGCCAGGCGAAGCAGTTCGACCGCGAGATCCAAGCTGCCGCCAACGAAGCAGCGAGAGCACCCAAACCCATCTTCCTGGACGATGAGGACGCATACGGTGATGGAGGGGGTATGGGCGGTGGTGGCGGCGGCGGCGGTGGAGGATATGACAACGGGTATGATGGAAGGGGTTACTCCGACGTCTCGAGTCATGGAACGTACGCTCAACCTCCCATGAGCGCCAGCTCTTCGCACGGTGGATACAATGGTAGTGGGCAGGAAGCTTATGGGATGAGAGAAATCCCACCTATGCCCTCTGCAGGTGTCGCACCCGGTGAGATCTTTGATCCTTATGTTGGTGCGGGAGGTGCAGCTGGTGCGGCTGGTATTGGAGCGGTTCGTGCGAGGAGTATGCGGGCTGCTGGAAAACAAGGTACAGTCGATGATGCTCCTGCGCCTTATGCAGCCTTCGCTGCACCGACCAACACTGGCTACGATCCGTATTCGGCCTCTAAGAGGAACGCGGATATTTTGGAGGCGGCGGGCATGGGTGCACATCTTTCTGGAGCTGCAGCTGCGACTGCGACTGGCGTAGCGGTGGGCGGCTTGGCTCGTGGCCAGAGTTTGGGAGGATCGAACGCGTACCAACAACAACAACAAGACAACGCCTATGGTTATGCCAATGCGAATCTGGCAAGGAGCAAGTCGGGTTCGATGGCTGGGCATGGGCAGCAGGGACAACCACAGTACGACGACTTCCCTTCACCTCCTGATAACCAGTATTACGCTGCGAAATCCGGGGAAAGCTACGCGGCGCATTATCAACAGGGCGGACAGTATCCTCCTCCCCAAGGACAGTATTCGCCACCACCACCACAGGGCCAGTACTCCCCTCCACAACCCCAATATTCTCCGCCACCCCAGGCGTATCCGGGATACAACGCTTCTCAGTCGCAGCCTCAGATGGGATATTCCACTTCTGGGGGTGAAGAGGATATGGACGATGCCTATGGTGGCTATGTCGCTGATTCTGCCGCGGGTGTTCCTCCGCTGCCCAATCCGTTTGATGGGGCGAAAGCACCTGGTCAGAGTCACAGCCAGGGACATAGCGATCCTGATAGTCGGTACAGTGACCACGATCAGGAGGAAGAGGAGGAGGAGGAGGAGCCACCGAAGAGGGTTTTGAAGGTTGCGAATGAGTGAGCGTGATGTTGCGACATTGTCGATAAGCCACGATCATTGGGGCCCACTGCATCGCCTCCATTTATCCACCACCACCACTCGTCGCGCATTTCATCTTTTCCAATGGACGTTCGTTGAAAAACGAAAAACGAAAGTTTCAATTATCCCCTATTTATTTATTATTTTCACATTTAGTCATCGCCGCCTCTCCCCGCCCACACCACCCTACCCCTTTCCTTTGTGCAAACGCGATATAGCCCGACCTCTCACTATCCCTGGACCTGAACCACTGCTGCTTGATTTTCTCCGCCTCGATGCCCACCTTCCTTTCTCCCTATCCCACATACCCCTCCCCTCGCAGTTCAAATACCCGCCCCGCTCTTGCTTCCTCGCCCAACCTCCGGCTTTCGCGTGCACTGCATCCTCGAACTTCGTTTTACCCCTATCCACCTTTACCCAAAGGTTCCCTTGGTGATGTGTCATAGAATGAATTGATCAGACGTCAACGTTTGACTGGTCATCATCCAGTCTCGCGTTTTCCGATTGTTTAATTTTCTTGCTCTTTTTTTTTCTACTTACTCGACATCATTGATACCATCCTTTTTCTGTTACTCATTCTTACTGCCTGTTTTTTTCCTTGCCTCGTACCACGTTGCTTTCCCTACGCTGATCGTGGCTTATGAGAACGTGCGAAGCGTCGTTGGGCTCCGGGGTTTCCCTCATTTTTTTTTCCTAAGAAAACTTGTCGAATACTTACTCTTTCTGTTATATTAGCGCCCCCGTGTATTTGCCTCACCGTTTGGTTCTATTCTCGATCACTTTTTTTATGGTTGGGCTTCTGGTGTTGACTCGATGTCGTTCCTTCGGCTAGGCATTTCGAGGAAATGTACAGGCTACTACTGATTTTAGGGAGAGGCGGGAAATCTACTAACACTGTAATCGCATCATCAACGTAACGGAAGTTCAGATCGCTTGGGCACGAGGTCGGGGGTAGCGTATAGAATGACGGCGAGGACTTCTGGGAGTGCGAGTAGAGGATACCACAGATGTTCGTCGTGACGCTTTCTAGAATTGGCTATCGTGGCTGCGGAGAAAGCTTCGCGGACGAGGAGGAGGGCGGAAATGATCACCAGAATGAGGACCGCATGTTGTCGTCCGAAGGAGTTATGTCCTTTTCGATATTGGGTCTCTCCTGAATGATGGAATGGATCCAGTGGGTGAATGGTACGGAATCATGTCAACATAACGAGTTGGTACCCATACCTGAATACTCCATCTTGGCCAACCTGAGGGTTTGGAACGCCTGGAGGACGGTGAGGACGAGGAAGATGACGATGCTGACTTTGTACAACGTCGTCGCAGGTTTGCCTTGCCCGTTGTTAAGCGTCGCGGAGACGATGCCTATCGCAACAGCGACCATCATGCAGAGGCGGAAGATCCGGCGGTTTTTGAAGAGGCCGAGGAGCGCACTGGATGGAGGGCGAGTTTCGCATAGGAGCTCTCTGGAGGAAGGAGGATCATGAGTACGAGGGTGTATGCAGAATATAGGAGACCAAAATATCCAACGCCGAATAGGATTTCGTCGGCGATGACCAGGCCTAGGTTCTTTCCTGCAGTTGCCGACCCAGCAAGAATCGCGCGAAGGACGAAAGCAGTGATACGGACTAGGGGAATAAATTCAGCCTCGTACCATCTCTGTGACGTCCGTTGGCTTCAGCGACTTACGAGTACAAAAGAACGTCAGGACGAAGTGAACCGATGTCGGGCGAGCGAACGATTGACGGAGGAACCAGATTAGGAGGAAGGTGTAAAGTACGGCGAAGACGATCGCCACCGCCAGAGAGTGAAATCCGAGTATCTTTGCGTAGTTGATGCCATCGTAGACGGAGACCGCCATCGCGCGTCCGAGGAAGTGAAGAGCTGCGCTGCGAGGGGAATCAAAATTGCCGACGACACGCTGCCTTTATACATGGGTCGTCTGTGATTTAAGGGCCCATCATCGATCATCCCCTCATCTTTCTTGTTTACACGTTGCTGTGGTAGTGATCGTAGGTGATCATATAAGGATGTACTCCTGATTGGGATTGCGATTGGAATGCTCGAAGTCGCCGGTATAATTTGTGCCACATCATGTGCCAGACTCGCAGTCGAACTTCATTAAGGCACCGGAGGATGTACTTGTGATTCATGGTTTCGTTGCACATCGAGAGCCTTGTAGAGACCTACAACTCCTTGAGCGACTTTGAAATCATCTCTCTTGGTTCAATTCTTCCAATAATGAATTAACTTGCACTTGTGTCCGAGTCAACTTCATGATCGCTTCATTAGAGCGAAGTTCACGTCGGAGACAGTACATACCAAAGCCTGGTTGGGCTGGGCTTGGTCTGTGCCCCTTTGATTTTTCCCGGTCCCAAGTGCCTCCAAGAAGCTCCAAGAGCCTCCATGACACCAAAGGTGCCTGATCATGCCGGGCCACGGCATGTCCTTGCTTGACCTACTCCCACCATGTCGAATAGCACCGAGCCAATGACAGCCGACGGATATGTTATACTTGGGTTGGATTTCACGTCCATTTCCACAACCCTACGTACATACATACAAGGTCATCCCAGGTCATCCCGCTGTTCCCTTCGTCTTTGGCGTTCGAGTGAGCTTCAAGTTGTTTCTGACAAAATTATCCTCGTTTCGTTCGAGGAGAAGTTGCCCGCCGCACGTTGGCCGCATGGAGGGATTGACCAAGTTTCCCCAGATTTGCCACTTTCATAATAACTTGCGAGGGACGAAGCAGCTTTTGTGGATGTCGTTATAATTTATTCTGAATCAGTCGTGCCAGTGTTACTATAACGGGTTAAAATTACTGGGTATGTACAGGAGCGATTCCTTCTAGGACACCTTCAGGAGTATGCAAAAATAGGTCCCAAACAAGAAACGTCGTAGTTCCGCCGAACTTGAAGTAACAAAAGGGTAGAGTGAAAATGGCTAGTTACTGATGGACCGGGAGTTCGTCTCTCTTGGGCACAAGGTCAGGTGTGGCATAGAGAACTACGGCAAGGATCTCGGGGATGGCCAAGAGGGGATACCACAGGTGCTCGTTATCCTGTTTCGTTGTATTTGACATGGTCGCAGCTGAGAAGGCTTCGCGGACAAGGAGGAGTGCCGAGATTATTAGCAGAATCACGATTCCATGTTGTCTTCCAAAGCTATTGTGTCCCAGTCGATATTGTGTCTCTCCTAGTGTGTACCAAACAGATTTAATTCGAAGTATATTGGTCGGAAAAGATGGCTTATCTTACCTGAATACTCCATTTTTGCGAGCATCACGGTTTGGACTGCTTGGAGGATGGTGAGGATAAGGAAAATGATGATGCTGACTTTGTGCAACGCAGAAGCCGTCTTTCCTTGGCCGTTATTGTTGGTGGCTGAGATGATCCCAAGTGCGACGGCGGCGATCATGCACAGTCTGAAGATCCTTCGATTCTTGATGAGCACCAGAAGGGGATGGGAAGGCGGGCGACCTTCACATAAAAGCTCACTGGATCCGTAGAGGCCGCGATTAGTCGCTACTCAACGAGGGAATAATCAATCTTACATGTCCAACACTAGAGTATATGCAGAGTAGAGGAGGCCGAAGTAACCGACGCCAAATAGAACCTCGTCTGCAATAACCAGGCCGAGGGTTTTTCCTGCAGAGTCAGAGCCAGCGAGCACCGCTCGAAGAGCAAAGGCGGCGATACGAACTATTTCAATGGCGAGGAGAAATGTCAACAGACGGTCCGTTGAGCGACGAGACACAAAGCGAAGATGGTGACTTACTCGAACAGAAGAATGTCAGGACAAAATGCACATAGGTTGGACGAGTGAAAGACTGGCGCAAAAACCACAGAAGAAGTGGGACGTAGAGTATCGTGAAAATGACGGCTGCTACCACGGAATGAAACCCAAGAGCTTTGGCGTAATTGATTCCATCGACGTTGGCTGTCATTGCCTGCGATGAACTTCGGGTTGGTTATGTGTTGGCAAGAATGAGGTCGACCATGTGCTGCTTTTATAGCGAGGCGTTATCGATTTATCCTTGAGGCTGCGGTAGACATCTCTGAGTCCTGATGCGGCTACGATACAGCTTTACTGCGTGCCCTGCCGATGAGTTGGTAAAAATAACTTCGAAGTTTGCATCTATATTTAACGTCAAGCTCTACGCTCAAATTAAAGGCTGAGCGCGATGTCTATCATTATGTAGCAATAGTAAGAATGCTTATTTTAAACTGCGTTGCAACCCCCATAGTCTCGAGGACCATGTAGTATAGTAGAACATCTCAATTTCTCCTAGTATCTCTGGACAAAATCGAGCGCTCGAAGTCGACGACAAAAATAGATGATCTTCCGCTTTCCGCTGGAGAAGGGATTAGAGAGGGATTGACCTTTGGCTGTACATCGGACGGACAACTGTCCGGCGGGAGATACCCTTGGTGGAGCACTATTCACGCAAATGTCGCAAACCCTATGGTCCAAAACATGTAGACTTGCCATTGAAGTCGCAAGAACTATATTTTAACACGACATTGGGGCGAGGTGAGTCAAACTGCGGATACGCAGCGAGCACTGGCCAATGGCGTGCCGTACGGAACGGCCAGTTGCCCATATAAATTACACTCATCCACCCAGGACTGATGAAATTAAATCAGACATGCTGTATGTTTCGATCCTTGGTTCCATATTCCAGAAAATGCTTCGTGACAAGAAGGTGAATCTTCCTGTCAAAAGCCAAGCCAACCGTATCTTCAGCGCCCCGAGATCAGACACGCCATTTGCGTAAGCTTTCATACCAATATTTTCCCCGACGACGCTGAACGTCGAAGTGGAAGGTACTATTTTGTTCTTGTTTTTTTAAACAAATTGCAAGTTCAAAGAAATTGAATTTTAGGAGGTCGCATAAACGGATGCACGGACGTCAGAGAAATGGGAAAAAAAATCCCAAAATTCCGGTACGGGGAATCGAACCCCGAGCTACCGCGTGAAAGGCGGTAATGTTAGCCGTTACACCATACCGGATTGTTATGGATGGAACAAATATCCATTACAAAGGCCAATTCGCAATTGATTGCAACGCCGAAAAAAAGTTCGAAGTCTTCCTGTTTTTGTCCTCCATGTTGCCTGTATGTCTCTCGATCTCCCACTTGCAGTTAAGACCCACAAAACTACTTACCCTGGGATTTACCACATTCAAAGCTGGGGCTGAAGCGCTGAAGTTTCATGCCGCCCGATTCACGAAACATCATATCTACATCTGCCTAGCAATTGCCAATCTGCTTGGAGTCGGTATAGTAGATTCTGACGTCGGAGATGGGGGTCTCCAATCATCTCCGCCAACGTCTCCTTCATCCCCCCTTTTCCCGATGCCCTGGAGCAGGTCGATCCCTCAGACTGCCGACTTTCATACAACCTCTACTATCCTCCTGTGCCATGGCAGGTAGGAGATGAACGGACACCTGAGCACCTCACCTTACGACACTATTGACAGGGAACTGTCCCCTCGTTTACTTACTTGGATTCACAAAAAAGCCATTCTAACCCCCTGTTTTACTTGTAAGTTGTCATTGCAGGGTCTCAAGTTGTCACGGTCAAAAATCAATGTCGAGCTCAAGTCACAGCGCTGTTGTTTTCAGGTATCTTCTCTCTTGAGTCCCAAACAGGCCAAAGGTCTCCCCGAACCATTTCAATGGCACATGGTAGCTAATGATCCGTTCGTTATCCTTAATAAGTTTGATCTGAATCCGTTTAACGATTGCTACAGTTTCTGGGGCACTTCTTTTGAATCCGGCACCATGGCTCCACCAAGCCCTCCGCATTTATTCGCACCTTTCTGCTGCCCAAATCATGGAAGTATAATTAGTAAACTTCAAAAGGCACTTCATTTGTACCCTAATTCCTCTTCTCGGTCCCCATTTTAATTTTGTTCGCTTATAGTTTCCGTATTTTTTATTACGTAAAACTTCACCTTACCCACTGGACCTGTTCTATTTTTCTTCCTCTTGACCACGATAGTCACTCAGAAGTTGCACTTCGAGATCCCCTCCTCGACTACAGACGCCATACCTGGGTGCTAGGCTACACATGGTCTTGCCGGTAAATCGCCTCTCTTTCCACCAGGCTGCCTCTAACGTTACCTTTCATCCCACAGGGAGTCGATTTCTTGTTCACTCATGTCCACAGCTTCTAGTGAATCCACCCTCGAGCTTCCCTTGGAAATTACAGAGCTTATAATCGACGAGCTCGCTCTTCAGAATGATAAGGAGTCGTTGAGGAATGTTGCCCTCGCATCGCGTCGATTCGTGGATCGATGTCAGAAAAAGCTCCTCCACACGATTGATCTTGGGGACCAGTGTATCTCTGGTGAGGAATACTATCGACGATTCTTCGACATCATTTCGACAACCCCCCACTTTCGTCCCTACGTAAAGGACCTCCGTCTGGTGGACACTTATGTGTGGGATGACAACAAAGACTGGCTTTGGCTTGCGGCAGAGGAAAGCATTTGCGATCTGTTGGATTATTTGCCCGAACTACATTCATTTTCCCTCACGATCAACACCGACACTCCAGCGTGGACCGCATTCAATCCCTGTATCCGCCGCGCTCTCATAGAGCTCGCTCGACGACCAACCATCACCTCCTTTTCTCTCAACCACATCCATGATTTCCCACCGGCACTCTTCGTCACTCTCGCCACGGTCAAACACCTGGTGCTTAACGATCTCCGAGTTCACGACCTCTATTTGACGTCCTCTCTCGGCGTTGCGCTCAACCTAGCGACCATTCCTCTTCCAAGATTGGAAACCCTCGTTATCCGTTCAGTGTCACCCGCGACGTTGCACGTGCTTCGGAACATTCTCGATCTGTACCCTCGGCCGACACTTCAGACGCTCCGTGTGGCTCAAATTGATGACAAAAATGAAGCCTTGTTGGAAGAGGTCTGGAGTTTAATGCAATGGGCTGCACCTTCGATGACGGAGCTCGAGTGGCGACCTTCAACAAGGCCACGTATAGCTGCAAAAAGTACGATAAAAATCTCTCGTACTTCATAGTGATGCTGACATATCTCCTTCTCTAGTTCCCCCAGCCCCTATAAACCTCAAAATATTCCCGAATTTGCAGATCCTTCATTTCCTCGTGAATTTTCATGCAGAGCACGAACCCGTATTCTCCGGCCTCGTCGCACTTCTGGCCCAGCTCTCGTCGGGGTACCACTTTCGTGAACTCATCATCGAGTGCATGTTCGTCAAAGCCGTGGAGCTCGTCGCGTGCGGGAGCGATTGGCTTTCACTCGACACCCTGCTTTCGCAACCGGACTTTGATGGTCTGAAGAGCGTCGTGTTTCGTGCACGTCAGAGACATGCCCCGGCCGCCACGAAACAATCTGCGAAAACAATTCTGTTGGAACAGCTACCCAACGCCAGGGCGAAGGGTGTCACCCTTTTGTGTGATTTCGAATCTCTTTGACACAATGTATACCCCATAGATTCATATACGCTTGCTTTTTTTTTTTTTCTTTTGTGTCTTCTCCCTCTTCTTTTCGGGTTTCGTGTTCTAGGATCCCTGCTTTCCATCATCCTTTGATTAGACTGTATCATATATACTCATTAGTGCCTAAACGTTCTGTCTGCATCCATAGTTACATTTTTGCTCACACTAACACTCACGCCCATCCTTCCCCACAGAAATCATTCCCTCACGACCCAGCTTCCCTATAGAAAGTTCTAGAAACCGTCGCACTGCGCTATATACCTTTTTCTATCAAAGTTGTTATCCTCGATATTTTGGGTTACACTGCGATAAGCTTCGTTGCGCAGTGCGTCACATGAACGTCCGAACTTTGAACGTTATCCGAATCATCGATCTTCGCAGGCAGAAAACGTGACTGCCTCGTTTCAATTAAGCGCCCGTCCGACTCTTATCACGATTGAGGGAAGAGTACAATAACTCATCCTCCCACATCCCAGGTTCAACACGAACCATCATCATGCCTACAAGCGCAAAAGAGTTCACGAAAATCACAGCACTTATAAAACTGATTCTTAACGGATACCCAGGCAACTGGGCGATCCTTAGAGAATATCTCCAAAACAGCGATGATTCTGGAGCGACCGAACAAGTACGCCAGCTCATGATATTGCTTTCGTTGATGACGTTCACTCAATTAATGGGTCGCTAGACCTTTATTCTGGACGAAAGGTCTCACCCGACGGCGTCCTTGGTCGACGGTGTCCTGGTAGGGGCACAAGGGCCTGCCTTGATCGCCATAAACAACGGGATCATCACTGAGAGGGATTGGGAAGCTCTGCTCAAGATCAATTCTTCCTCGAAGCAAGAGGACCAGACGTGAGTTATTTTTACATTTCCTCCCTTTCCGTGCTCACCCAGCGTCGTCATCCAGCCAAACGGGAAAAAATGGTTTGGGATTCAGAGCCTCATACCATGTGCGACGACCTGTTATGGCTTTGTTCATCGTTGACAACACTGACTACTGTACATAGCTCACAGAGAATCCGCACATTCTATCTGGCAGTACGCTCATGATACTGGACCCGCACAACGAATTCACCAACTACCCTGGGGGTGTATCGATCGACCTCGTCGAAGAAGGCCAGAGGTATCAAAACCAGATCCAGCCCTTCGATGCGTGCATAGACGGACTGACGTTTCCGTACAACGGCACGGCGTTCCGCCTTCCTCTTCGCACAGAAGCACAGGCCAAGAAGAGTGATATCAAGCAAACCCCCACTACACCCAGCGAAATAAAGGAGGTTCTCGACGAGTTCTCGGCAAGGGAACTGGAAGAGGCGATCTTGTTTCTCAAACACATTACGTCTATTCAGCTTTTTCGCATCGACTCTTCTGGGAAAAAAGTCTGCCTCTCCAAGGTCACGATCGACCCCCCACTCCCGTCTCCATGCCCACCCAGCCTTACACGTCGCACGACCGTGACATCGACAGATGGAACGGCGACTTCCCATCAATGGATGTTTCACTACAGCTCGAAAACAAAGGACGAGGCCAACGCCCTCATCACTAAACGCTTGGGATACGACATCGGGAACAGGCTCACCCAGGACAAGCTTTCAGGTGCAGTTGATATAGCCTTTCCGCTGGACGTACCGTCGGTTCGGGGACGCCTGTTTACCCTTTTGCCCCTGCCCCAATACACGGACTTTCCGGTCCATTTAAACGCCGTTTTTGCATTGGACCCCTCCCGCCAGAATTTGAAGAACATCCAGGAAGTTGGCGTGGCAAACTCGAGAGAACGGTAAAGATAATCTTCTGGTACCAGAATACGAATAGTATCTGATTTTCTGAACTCTATCCTAGCCTCCTCGTTGAATGGAACAAGGTCATCTTCGATACCTGGACTCCGGATATTTGGAGCCATTTATTGGCCGATCTTCCTACCGATACTCTCATTTCTGCAAATTGGAATCTTTGGCCTCCTGAGACCCACGGCGAGGATTGTTATTGGTCGGCCTTGACCACTACGTTTACGAATGTGGTGGTTTCCAGGCAAATGGCCGTTTTCCCCACCGTTCCAGGTCGCACAGCCACTTCTCGGCTGGTCCGCATCACGGACCCGGATGTTCTGTTGGCGTCTTCCACGTCTCAAATTTCATTGGCCCTGCTTTCTGACCTCGGAATCGCTATCGTGCAACCTCCTAAGCACATATACACCGCACTCGTTACAGGACGACATGCGGCCACCCTTTCTCCCGAGAATCTTCACAGCGTACTTTTGCGCAATCCGTTGACACGTAGCCAATATGAACGGTACGACTATTCCGATTTGAAGCAGGTCATGGATTATCTCGTCTTTTCTTCCGGTACCGTCGACGTGAAAAACCTTGCTGGTCTTCCATGGGTTCGCCTTGCACGAAACGAAAGCCCTCCTGTGTCGCTTCAACTCGCTGGGATCGCGGTCACCAAATTTTTCATCCCGCAGACCGATATGGAGGCCCACATTTTCGTCGACAGCGGAGATATGTTGGCATGGGACGCGTTTTCGGATAGGCTGAGAGCTCAACTTTCCCGCTCCTTCGCCTCGCAGGTTTTGGGGGTGGCCGTGATGGAGCCGAGAGATGTCGTCGCCTTTTTAAAGCGTCGGTTCAGTCATCTACAGTCGCCAAACGATGAGATTCCAAACGTACAATCTGACTGTGACTACGCCATCGAGTTCTGGACGTGGGTCGGTCAATGGGCGAAGAGGGATGCTTTTTTCCAGAGCCGTGACAAAAACGAAATCTCCGCCCTCTTTTTGCTGCCAACCTGCAGAGGAAGTCTTCGAAAGTGGTCTTCGCGTATAATCCATTTCGACTTGGACTCCGACGACGTCACCTTCGTCACTGCGTGGAATGCCTTGGATGTCTACTCTATCTCGCAAGAGATCCCATACCCTGTTCTTTCCAAGCTACGATCCGCAGCTGTGATTCCAGGTCCCAACAGCTGGGACCAGATCCTTTATTTAATCGACAATGCCAACCTCGCCTCGTCTTCGGGCTTTCAAACCGTTTTCGAGAGCATCCGAAATTATCTCTTGGAAAATCTACCCCGGAACACCGGAAGTCTGAACGCCGAACAGAAAGCAAAGTTCAGGAGGTTTCCGATATTCATGATCCACAGCCGAACCAGTAACACGTCCCTCAGGACACTCGACGGTTACTGCATCTATGTCCAAGTCGATCGCAACCTTCTCCCCGTTCTCAGAGGTTATCCCAACGCAATTTACGTGGATGCCACCGACCCGGCGACTCTCCGGTTCGCCCGCCTCCTCGATCATAACGTCAAGATTGAGAACGAGTTTTCCATCCTGCAAATGGCCATCGACAACTGGGACATGCAGCCGAACGACAAGCAAGACGAATTCATTGATCGAATATTCCAATACCGTTCTTATCAGTTACCCGACAAACTTCTTAAATCGCTCACGGAATTGGAATTCGTCGTTGTCAACGAGACCACCGAGCACAAAAAACCATCCAACTTGATCGACCCGCGCTCAACCCTCCACAACCTCTATTTGGGAGAACCAGGAAGAATGCCTGATGGCCGTTTCAGGGAGGCTCGCTTACTCTCCGTCATGAATGAATTTTGTTTCTTGAAGTCTTCCCTCGACGACTATGTTGTGCGGGACAGGGTTGAATACCTGACCGATCCATCAAATGATGGCGATCCTCTCCTCATCGACAAAGCGGGTAAATTCGTCGACATTCTCAACCGAGAATGGAATTCGGACTACACCCTCATACTTACAGGACATCGTTCAAGCAAGTGGATCCCGTCGGAAGGGTCCACCGTGACTTCCAGACTCGTTTCGCCTTCCGAATCACGCGATAATCATCGTGACCATGATAATCACCCTTATTACTTTGACTGGGTGTTAACCCACTTCCAAGACCATGTTTTCAGACCCGAATTCCGTGCCGCTTTGGGCTGGTCGACGCGAATCCCATCCGACGTCCTCGTCGCTCAATTTACAGCCACCCTCGACCATTCCTCGAATCGAACCAATCGCCTTATAAAGCTGCTCACATACCTTAATCGCCTTCTTGTCGCCGGAGATATCGATGCTTCATTCCTCCAGAATCTTCGTTCCGCTGTGAATGGCCGGGCATGGGTACCGATAAATTCTTCGTATACAGGTATTGTGGAAGCACGCTATGCACTTCTTTTGGAACCCTCTGGTACGCGCTTGAGGCACCCTTTCGACTGTGTTCGCTCAGTACTTCTCAATTGTCTGCCGATTTTACGCTCCTTGGGATGTACTGATCGGTATGGACACTCTTTTTTCTTTATTCGAGTGCTCATTTTCTCGTAGTCCCCCCCTGGACGAACTCATCGTCGCGCTAGGCGCTGTTCCAGCGGACATCTCAGCGTCCCTTGCGATTTTACATGAAATTGCAGACCAACATCGCGACTTATTGGATGACAGACTTATTGCTGATCAACTTATGATCCCTGGCGCGGATGGACAGGGACATCCGTTGTCCAGGGTCTACTTTCCGGATCGGCAGATCTCCGTCCTCGATTTTGGATCAGACTTACAACAAATGTTCGCCGCACATGGGAGTATATCTTCTTCGCTTGCGGAGTCCCTCAAAATTCCGCTTCTCAGTTCTCTCGTGCTAGGGGATGACGATGATGAAGAGGAACAGATGGACATTGATTTTGTGACGGTGATCCGACAATTTTTATCGGATTACGATCCGCAATATGCTCTGAACGAGATATTAGCGAATGCCAATGATGCTGGGGCTTCCACTGTTTCCATCTTTTTAGATCAACGACGCCAATCACTGGCATCTCTGGATAAATTGATCGATACCAAGTTCAAGTCATTAGTCTCATGCGAGACGTTGTTTTTCGTTAACGACGCCCAATTATCTCCAAAAGATTTCAATGGAATTCGTCGAGTTGGGCGTGGAGGGAAACAAGAGCAGGTTGACACACATGGGCGACATGGCCTTGGAGCATTGAGCTTGTACTATTTTACCGACGTACGTTGTTCTCAGAGCTTACCTGCCAGTGGCCAGAAGCAAGGTTCTAACTTCTAACTTACTGTCCTTTACCAGGTCGCGACAATTATATCTGGAAACACAGTACTGATTCTAGATCCCTCGAGCCAATATCTACCTCCGCTATCGAACCGAAGGAAACGAACTTCGTGCATAAGAACCATTTCTGAAATGATATCGTGCGTCACATCGTCGCGTTAGTCTCGAATTCACGATTTCTGACTTAGGAGAGTGTAGCCAGTTTCCAGGCCAAATGAAGCGATATGAATCTCTTTTTGGCTTCTCGGCCTCAAACCCTAGCTATAATGGAGTACGTGGCCCGAATTCTTTATGATGTTGTGTGGACATAATCTGATCCCTCCAACGAAGACGATCTTTTGCTTGCCGCTGAGAGCATCTATCACCGAGAAAGCGTGCAACGTCGTCAAAGCCAAAGAATATCTGGAGCGATCTTACCGTCAACTTGCCTCCAGAGCTCTTTTGTTTACGGATTTAAAAAGCATCACGGCGAAGGAGCTCTCCCAAGGTTCCGAAAACATCATCTGGTCATTCCGAGCCGGACGAACTAATGATCAAAGGCTTGGATCTCGTTCTGAGTTCCATTCCTTAACACTTCGCGATTTCCATGATGTAGACGCAAAGGACAAGTGGATGATCGCAAGCACCGAGATAGGGGTGATTCCCGACACGTTCTTCAGGATTTCTCAAAGGTTGAAGCTGACAGGGAGCGCTAAAGTCCAACTTGCAATCAACGTCCGGAAAGTCGAGGATAGAACTTTCTTGGGATATCCATTTTCCACAGTCTCTCTCCCGAGGCCAACCTCACTTCCCTTCCATATCAACGCGCGATTTGCCATATCTTCAAACAGACAAGACCTCGTTCTCAATCCAAGTGATAGTGCAGGGAACCAGGACGCCGATACCTCTTTTAACTCGTGGATCTTGGGAACTCTCGTACCACCTCTCTATTTCGATGCATTACGTCGTTTGGTTTCGCTCAACGGTGAACACGAGCCCCAACTGTGGTCTTCAAACTGGTTTTTCTCCCGTTGCTCCGACATCGCATCACAAATCACGCGCGATGCATTCTACGAGGCGCTACCTAATTCAAACTACGCAATTATTAGGGACGTTACTGGTCATTTGATTTCCTTTTCCGAAGCCGTATTCTCTGCGAAAGGCGAGCCACCGGCGGTTACGGCTTGTCTCGCCGGTGTACGACCGCCGACCTACGTCAATTCTCCTCTATACAAGGCCATCGCACATATTGAAGGCTCGACCGTCGTGACCCCACCCTTTGTGCATCAGGTCCTCCTCGAGAACATAGACCGACCTCTTTCATCCCTCTCTATTACACAAGCAGCTTGCTTCGACATAATGAATTATCTCGCTCAGGAATCCACGTTGACGCTGACCGGCCTCCCGCTGCTCGCCCTTAAATCTGGCGAGATAGTCACCGTCCCCAGTGCATCAGATGCACCTGTTTATCGGTGTAGAACCCCTGGTGTAGCGGAAGCGTTCTCGGCATCTCAATTCCTGATGGTTGGGGCTTATGACCCCAAGGTCATTGCGCGACTTCTGAGTGATACCTCCATTAATGTGATCGACTTGACAAAAGACAATGCGATCCCCCTCGTTTCAGCAGAGTTACAGAACGGCTCAGATCAATGGCGCAATAAATGGGCAAAGGACTTCTGGAAGTACCACTATCAAACGCTCCCAGGCCCTCCCAGTATCGAATCGCTCGAGCGTTCTGGTCTCCCTCTCATTGAGGCCACTGGAGGCTCAAGTTCATCCTTATTACCAATAAATCAATGCTGTCCAGATACTGTCATTTACAACACTCACACGTTGGATGAGGACATTATTGGCATCTTTCACACTGTCGGAATTGCGGTCATCACCATCACGCGGCATAACCGTCCTCTCACAGAATTTTTCGAAAAACGCTTCAAGAAGAACGCCTTAAGCAACGTTCTTCTATGTATTCTTTCCCGTGGCATCAGCTCTTTCTTCGGCGGCTCCCTGAATTCTCGTTCAGAAACCCACCTTTCTACCTGGATTCAGACGCACATCGCCACGTCTTTGTACATGTGGACCCGAGATCCCTCGTCTATGCCGATCGATAAACATGATTTCATGAAATTTCCGATCTGGAATGTTTATTCCAACGGCGTGCATCGAAATGGAGTTGCCTTGGGTCTATCTATCTTACCGGATCACCTTCCAATTCATGCAATCGCGCCATATCTTAACCGAGGAACCGTCGTGGCTCCGTGGTCTGATCTCCTTCTCCGTTTCTTGGAATTATGTTCCTCAAGATCCAAATCGGCAAATTTGTTGTCACCCTCCGGAGTTCTTTCTGTCGTTTCACTCCCCGCTACTGTCACATCAAGATATGAGATCGCAAATTTGAAGAAATTCTTAGCGTCAATGTTTGGGTATTCCGACGACTCCCTGAAATCGTGTCGATGGTCAGTTCCGGACCGCCATGGCACACTCCGTCCTGTCGGGGATTTGTATGATGATGGAACCAGTTTGTTTCGCTCTACCCTGAGGTTTACCGAACCTCCTGCTTTTATCCACGACGACTTCAAATCATTCGTACCCCAGCTGCGAGGTTTGGGCCTCATTCACGAAATTACGATTCAAACTTTTTCCCGCTGCGCGAATGCTGTATCGGCCGCTTATCATGATCATGTCCTTAATGCCCAAAATTCGAACGAGTTGAACATCGTCCGACAAATGGCGGAAGATGCTTTCAGTGTTTACCAGAACCAAATACCGTCGCTCATGTTATTGCAGCGCTATTTCGATTGGTCGTCCCTGGATAACATTTCGTTTGTCCTCAGAAAGACACAACGTCGACAGGGGGCCACGTACGACATTAGGGATAATTACGTCTCAGCACCTCTCCCATTGATCCTCCCTCCATCGTCGTTTGTCCTCCCTGCTCATGAGCCGATCGCGTGGACTCAGCGTGCTCTTTTCTTGGTAGAGCCGATTCAAGGCTTGGTCACCGTCAACCAGAGGCTCGGCATTCCTTCTGCTGAGGAAGTGGTAAGTAACATTTTCTCCTTCACCTCGTCGGGTATGACAAAATACTTATTGTTGTTCGGAACAGGTCGCTCATCTGGTTCTATTGACCACCGTTATTGCGCTCGACCACCCTGGGGACAGGACATTATTGTCAGACATAAAGGCCACGTACACTTGGCTCAACGAAAATGCGATATCAGCAAAGACCTTCCTTCAACAATCCAAAACAAAAAAGCTGTTCCTTAATGTCGAAGATCCATCGATCGACTCCTGGGTCAACGGCTGGGCATCAGCAGAGGAAGTCGTGCTCAACATGGAGTTTGACCAGGGTCCACTGAAAATCCTGCGAGGATTCCTCAAGCCATACGAAGCTCTCCTTCGCGCTGCGGGATGCTTCGATATAAAAACATTGGCAGCACAGGAGCAGGCTGGTCCACTGTCCTCCAAGGAGTTGGGTGCATTCGCGTGGAGAACCGAGCTCGATGAGATGCGAAGGTCTAACACGCTGACTGATATGGAATTCCTGCCGACCTTAGAACCTGTCCCCACAGGCACAGGTGGAACGACAACGCCTGCTGACGACGACGACATTGTGTTCACCCCAATCAGCCCGACTGCCGTACTTGGAGCGAGTCAGATCTTGGACAGGTATTCGTATGCTGGAGTGAAAAAGATCGAAAGGAAGGACTTGCGTGCACATCGAGTCATTATGGTCGCTGCGGTTCCTCACCTCCGAGCCCAGCAATCCTGGAATCAAAAGGCCCAACCTGGTGGTGGTGACGAGATCATGTTTTATGGGTCGGCGTTCGCAGCAAAAGCGGTCATTGGTGAGTCTAATCGGACATTCTCGGCCGCAATCTTCGCTCAAACTGAGATGTGTTAGACTTTGTGTATACAGGAGAGCTCGAGCTGTCCTCGGTGACGAAAGATAAAACGGAACTCACCCATATCATGCACGAGCTCTTGAATGTTTTGCCTGTCGTCGACGAATGGGGCATGACCGACTTGAAGCACAAGATTGAGTGGGAGATAATTTCGAAACATGATATCGTCAGACGCCTACCGCACGAATATGATACTCGTAAGTCCCATCGTCCATCTTAAAGCTCTGAAGGTCTTGAATACCTTGTGTGCCAGTTCTTTCGTATGCGACAAAGTACAGCGCGGATCAAATCCTTCGTGCGCTCAAAGAACTTGAACCCATGCGTGCCCACATCCAGACGTTGAATTCTAGGGCAGGTTTGAATTGAAACTCGAGACTCTTCGGCCTGCGCTTTCGCAATGTCCCTCGCTGTCGTTGGCCTTTAGCTTTTCTGCACCATGTATCAATCTCATTATCGAAATGTACCGTATATCGATGGTTACAAACATAAAATTACATTTGATTTGTTACTTGTATTCTTCTGGGATTGGTGTTTCGGTACCGCAATAAGTTTTGTGGTACTGCTTGCATGTCAGAAAGAAAATGCCAGATCCAGGAAAGCAGACTAACCTTCCAATCGTCTTTCTGACATTCAGGACTACAATATCCTGGAAGGAAAGGTTTGAATTACGATGGATCAGGTTCGAGATGGCGGACTCACGAGCTGTCTTGCACTTTGAACACGCCAACGTCGGGTTCTGTTCGCCGCACCCCGCCCTGCAGGCCATCCTCGACCTGTAATAGTGTTGCATGCCCATCTTCTCCTCCACGAGATGGAACTTGTCACCAAGTGTCCGCTTCCTTTCTTCGTATTTCTGTGTTTCCTCGTCGCTCGTCACCTTGAGCTCCGCGTTCCTTTCCTTCAACCATGCCGCAATTTCTTCCTCGTCCGTGGGGGTCATGTCGGTCCAACTCACTTCCACGTCGGGAAAGTCCCAGTAGTTGTTGTACCATATGGCTTTGGCAAACGCTGTCCCCTGGGCGCGAACCCAGTGTTCGACACCTCCCCATCCAGAATCAAGGTCGGCGGTCGATACGGGTGTCCATTTCGCAACAGGATAGGGGGAGTCAGCAGGCCTTTCTTCAATTTTGAAACGCATGCCTGGTTGGGCCCATTTGCCTTCCGAGTTGATAAATCCGAACTAGCATCCAAATTGATGAAAAGAACCAGGTTGAATCTGAAAGTCTCACATACCTCGACCTCATGAGCGACCCGTTTCACGTACAAATCGCTGAGGAAGTGTCCTTTTGTGGAGACACGAAGGCTGAACTCTTCGGTGCCTGACACGTCGAGGAGACGCTCTGTTAATTGTGGTCTCCCTAGACGGTGAAAGAGTGTGACGATGCCATCAGGACCGGTTACTGGAGGTGATTTGGGATGCTGGCCCTCTTCGTCGATCCCAGATTTGACGACTTTCGGGTAGTCTTCTGGGGTGGAAGCAGGAAGCAATGGGGTGTCGAGGAATCGTATCTGGGCGATTCTGTATGTGAGATCTGAGTAAGAATCGAAGAAAAGCGCCCTTACCACACCGTGCATAGCGATATAGATGTTGTATGGTTCGTTCGGGGAGTGCGACTTTGAGCTCCTTTTTGTGGAGTCGCGGCATCAGTAAGTTGTTTCTCCACAAGCTCGGCCCGCCCAGACGTCCATAAACGGGACGGGGCCTAGAACAGCCCAAAATAGGCCCAGTAATTTGTGTCGGTGTCGGTGTCGTGATCTTTTACCTCTTTGTTCAAGGGTGTTCAAGGTTGGTTGAAGGTTCGCCTCAGGCATGCTGGCAGAATGCTCAGAAACTTGGAAATGGATTGTAATTGGACTCACAGCCTGGAATTGCCTCAGGAATCTATCATGATCTATTTCGTGGAAAAATCCGGAAAAAAATAATTCGGGACCCCCAGAGTGTAATGTCTGAAAATGCACTGCAAATCGAGTTTATGTGATCAATCCCGGTTTTAATCGGAGCATGCCAGGGCATCGACAGCCGTGTATGTCTACCAAATGGTAAGCAATCTATATCGTTATCACTTTGAGAATGAATTTGTGATAATAATGATTGGCTATCGGTAAAGCTTGAGGTTTGAAACGGCAAGTTACAAGTTTGAAACGGAAAGTTATTCTTATTACTACCCATAGAATGCTGTTAAAGCGTTTCAAACGCGACCTCTCCTTACAAACCCGGTACGGTGATTGCTTGCCATCATGGAACTCCGGCACCGGTTGGCCGCTCGGGGGAGACGAAGAAAACAATCCTTGAAGTAGAGAGTTTGGCCCACTATATAAGTGGAATGAAATTCGAAGGTCTACCTCTCAAGCCCCTCGTCCGCTATCACAGAACATCAAGTCTTCAAGAACATTCAACGATGAAGCCCACCTTTTTCATTGGCCTCCTTCTTTCCGCCGTTGTCGGGAACGTCTCCTCTGCTACAGTGTCGCGCAGAAGCTGCCCTGAGGCATCGCGGTTCGGAAATCCGACAATCACACCTCAAGGACCGTTTGCTCCTGGAGACGTGAGTTTCTGTCTAAGTCACTTGTCTTTGAGTCGGAGGTGCTGATGAAGTTGACCAACTTAAAACGATATCCTTACAGGCCATCAACATCTCGATCGACTTGACATGCGCTGTTGAGAACTTTGGCATCGTTCCTCAATTTATTGACTACACCATCGAAGTCCCCAGCTCAGAGAATAACGGCCACGAGCAGCCGATTGTTCTTGGGCGCCATACTATCCCAGCCGGCGCATTGTCTGATTCGATCAGTGCTCATGTAGGTCTTCCTGCCAATGCGGTTTATAGGACTCAACGCTGATGAACGATTGACTCGGACGGTCTGCGCAGATCCCGCACCAGTTCCTCTTTGCGAACGCACCATACCAGATCGTGACGACTGCCGTTTACCCAGTGGACGACACGGATGGCACCCCAGTTCTCTTGGAGGGGAGCGTTGAGATTCCCATCACAATTAATGTTCCTACTGCATAGACTACGTAGCCTACCGAGAATTATGTGTAGAACCTGGGGGGATGCGGCTTGGAGTGAATGTGGAGAGTGGAAGTAGCCCTTTAGTTCTTCACCTATCGCTACACCTAAAGAAATCCCCAATAATCATGGAATTGGCCATATCCTCTACTAGAATGATTGGAAATCAAGCCTACTCGGAGTCATGACCTTCAGAGGCTAATATTTCAAAATGTCAAAATTAGTACATAATCGGTACACACAACAACGAAATTCTGTCCTATAGTACTTAGTCATACAATTTCCCCGACGTCGCCGCTATGTTTCTCAGACTCAAATACATAATCCATTTCATCTTTCGCAGAATTGTCCTCTCGTCTAAATTCGAGAGCTGAAACTTGTGTCTCTCGTACCGGCGAGTTTCCCAGACCTAAACTAGGGTCGCGTAGATTGAGCATCATCCTAGATAGCATAGTCGAAGATAAACTGTGCCAGGGAGGCGATCTTAGTAAGAAACATGGGCAAAACCACGAATGTGATGTTTGACTCACATAGTTGCGAGCGTGCCGTTCATTCCATGAAGGTACGTCGGATAAACCTGGAGCGAAAGTGGGACGATCAGCAATGTGTCAAATTAAGCGCCCGGATCACAAACATAGAAAGAGAGGATGACTGAGATGATGGTGAGGAGGACGACGCTGCGGTTTTTTTTTTTAGGTCATGTACTTCAACTTTTCTGGTGCTAAGGTGGAGGAACGCACCCAAAGTATAATGTTCCTGTTGAGAGGCACATGAGGATTTACCAAATTTTACGCCAGTGGAATGATCGCTTACCGTCGCGGATCACCAGGTACAAAATGGATGACCCATTAATCTTGGATGTTAAGGCTTTATACAGGGTCATCGAAAAGACCACGATCTCGAAGGCTAATGCACCAATCCACGCTTCCGCCAAACCTATCATGATAGGCTGTCAGTACACAGGAGACGTGTTCAGCGGACATGATTGACCTTTGACTCTGAAAATGACTCAGAAGTCAGTCGTGGAGTGCGAGGCAAATAAAGATTGAACGTACAACTCTGGAGATGATGGAAGCAGGCATCCATTCGGCGGGAGGTCGGCCATTGTGAACTTGACTGTATGGTGAACGCGAAAGATCGAAATCTGTGGGACGGTCAGTTCTATAGAACAAGTCAGGAGGCATTTACATCATACTATGCCAAAGGTTCCTCCTGTAATCCATATAACGACCATTAGGGCAACAACCCAAAGCCTCTGGCCAAACAGGACATATGTCCTGAAAACCGAAATTGCTATGAATTGCGATCAGGATTATACATCCGCGTTCGAAATTCTATGTGTCGTCTCACCGGCTACAATGAACAGCTCCACTGCAACGAGGAGCTCCCCGTATAAAGTAGACCCTATACATCTTGTGGATTCGTAAGTATTGATATTTGAGGGCCGTAGTGGAGCACTCACGTCTAAATAAACGTCCGATAAAATCAGCGAATGTGAAATATCGGCGGGGAAACTCAGTCGGCTCACCTGTAACCGATCCATGTGAGGCAAGGATTCAGTGAAACTCGCTATCACCCCAATGAGGTGACCGAAAATGGCAGTATAGCGATTGAGGTAGAACAAACAGCTTGCGAGACTGAATGATCGCCTGCCGCACCAAAATCGATGGTATTCGTCCGCGAATGTCAATATGTAATCGTAGAACAAGATCACGACGGCTGCTATGTTGAAGTAATTGGAGATCAACCTATAAGTTGAGGAAGGTTTTTGAACACCACCGGGGGTACTGCAGTATTATAGAAACGACGTACACCTGCTCCTCCAGGGACCCAAGACTCTCCCGCGAGCCCAGCATCGGGGGTGTACAAAGGCGCTAGGCCCAATACCGCTATGTGTTGTGAACAACCCAGCAAGAGGATGGGGAATGATAGATTGTTTGATTCGCATCGATCCATTGATATATATACCGTGACTGCGGCCATGTCTAACAATAGGGCATTTAAAAGTAGTAGAAGCAGTGTAGTATCTATCAGCCTTCCTATTTGTTTGATTCGTATAGGTTGAGTGAGTTGGAGTGGGTCGTAGACTCGTATGTCCTGGCAGATGAAAAGAATTAGAAACTAGCAAAACGTACAGGTTCGTACACCACTTTGAGCGACTCTGTCATTTTGAAATTTTTTGAACGAACGAGAATTCCACCTTTCAGAGCAGATCTGCTGTGGGCAACGAGCAACGCTTGAGATGGCCTGTGGAAGTTGAATTCTATTGATATCGTCGTAACCCAGCAACTCCTGACAGTGTTCTGGGATTTGACTTGGGATCAGCAGCCACACTCTTTCTTGTGAAAAGAAGGGCTTGGGCGTGAGTGTATGGGAGTTGTTGTACATGGGAAGGAGCCCTATCCTGCAACTATCCTGTAGATGGACTTGAGATGGACCGGAGTATGTATGTAGTCTTTTAACGCGATCACGTGCATACTATAAATAATCAGATCGACGCGTCTGCCGATCTTGCCGTTGTTAGCCGAGTGTCCAGCGGGTTACTCGTTTGTTTGATTCCCCAGGGTTTCCTTCGTTCCATTTCCTCAAATGCTGGTAATTTCTGTGGCAGCTCGAAATCATGCCTTCGACTAGAGGAAAACCGGGCTTTTATGCGGTCAACAAAGGAAGACAAATTGGCGTGTTCTTCACCTGGTGCGTCGCGTTATCTGGTCTAATTTCTGGCTCTCGACACCCGAAAGTCTGACCTCCACACTCCCATGCGCTCTTGTAGGCCTGAGTGCGAAGAACAAGTAAAAGGATACTTGGGGGCACGGTTCAAGAAATTCGGGACGATGGCGGAAGCGGAGGCCTTTGCGTTTGACACGCCAGCTAGACTCCCGCCGCCTATGGTGAGTAGCAGCCTCCCTCTGGCCAGAAAACCAACCCGTTCGTCGTTCTCTTTCCTTTTGGAAACAATTCTTTCTATCTCAGCATCTTTTTTTTAAAGGTCTAGAGAATATCATGGCCGCTCTGGCGTCGTTACCATGCCAGAGCCAACCTGTGCCTTCAGCGGTCCCATTCTCCCCAACTCCTCCAGTCAGGCCGTCCAGTCAAAAACGCGAGTAAAGCAACTTATAAATCTTGAGCCGAAGGCTTATAACCACTCCAGGCTTTGAAGAGATATATCTCGCTTTGACCACACCTCGAGGTTCCTCCCCAGAAACCAACGGTCCCAAGGATTCGACTCCTCCTTCCACCCCATCCCTTCGTCGCAGTAGTAGTAAGTTCTTGGTGTCACTTAGAAGACCTCCATGTGCGCTTACATCTTATGCGACCATGTTTGGCCCTGCCTACAGCGAGCCCACCCACCTCGCCTTTCCGACATCCTCGTGTAGGTCATAGTATCAAGTCCAAATTCGACGAGTGATTGACATTAAGTATAGATCAATTCGTCAACACCGACAACACCTGAGTCATTAAGATCCATCAATTATTCGCCGGTCAAGCCATCGTTACCAGAACCCAGGTTCTCGGTACGTTCAGCCTGACTCTCTTTACTCAGCGTGCAATTTATTCCTAGACCGATTTAGCAAGATGGCCCGCTCTCCCAGTTCTTCTCTCAATTTCCATCATTCACCCCGCAGCTGGAGACAAATGCCGCCACGGCAGAATTCAATCGAATGTGTAAATCCAATTACCTTGAAGGCCGTGATATAAAGAAAGAACAAGTCCACTCGAAGTTCAAGGATGCGTTGTCTCAGGAGTTTAACACCATCTACGGAACGGACGTGGACTGTTTGGAATCTTGGCAAGCGATATGTGTTCGCATCGGTATTGTGCCTGTACCCGATACGTTAGAAGACTGCAGAGAGGTACGGCCAATGACCCATTGCATCACTCTTGAGTTGACGAAGATGGACAGCTGGTGATGAACATTCACGTCAATCTGGTCGATTTGACGACCCCAAAGGGAGAGATCAAGATTTTTAATTCATCCGCAGAGCTTAGCCAGTATAGCAAACGCACCAGCAAAATCTTTCCTAGCAAGAGTCTATGTGCTGGTGCACTCCTACGGTACCTTCTCCGACATATCTTTCGACCCTCTCTTGATGAGAAAAAGGATAAACGCGGAGCAGAGATTCGGGAACAACGTGCTAGAGAGGCGAGGGCTAGAGAGGCGAGTGCGAAGAAGGGTCTTCAAAACTCTCGGGGGCGGAGAAGGTTCGCTCCTTATTAATTGTTGCGCCAGGGCGGTCAGAATTCCGTGGTCCTAAAGGTTGGATCCCAACCTTGTTTATCATATTCGTCGAACAGTACTGCCTGCTAGTTTTCGCTTTGTTATGCTTTGATCTTGCACTATACAGCCAATATCCATAATCTAATACATTGGTCCGAGATTTCTTGATTAAGATAGAGCTTCAGCTTCAAATGGATCTATTCGTTCGTGTTCATCATGCCAGTGATGAAAGGCAGAGGGGTGCAGAATGTAGCTTATAAGTTATTCTCTACACACTACGTGAAACGAGCAGGCTCCTAGGTTAATGCTACTGGAATCTAGAGTTGTATGTCCAATGATTAATATAGTTCTCAGGCTCAATCATGTCGCAAAGTCCAATGTCCCTCAGCAGGCTGGCTCTACACCCCGGACGACCCATTTTTATCTGACCCACTAATAAACGTCAGAGGTAGCACTGAGCCACTGACGCCGTTCTTTGCGTTCCACTTGGCCGTCTTCTTGGCCTCTTTCTCGAGACGTTTCTGTTCCTTCTTCGCTTCCTTCTCCGCCTTCTTCTCCTTGCGACTTTTCACTGGATATTCGGAGTCTGGTCCGACGAGAATGGTGCCCGGGTGGATACAGTTAAAGAGATAGGCAGCAATGGACATGGGCACGGCGTCGAGGACGTAGAAGAACACTTCATGGTCGGTGATGATGCTGTTCTTTCCGGCAGGGGAGAACTCGACGAGACGAAAGATAATTCGGATCTAACATACCGACCGGTAAGAAGAGAATACTCGACGACGAATTAGCAATGAATATGAACTCACTGTTATACAGGCGAGTGACGCGTAGAGGGTGTACAACAGTTTCTTCCATCCCCTCTCCTTGCCCACATCCCGCAAGTGACCCGACCTATCCAGTCTGATCAGGTGCATGTGCAACCGGACGACAAGCGACATGAACACGAGGATCGCGAGCTGCTGGAGACCGATGCCACCCATGTAGATGTTCAATCCCAAGTTGACAGACTTGGAGTCCGTGCCGGACGCCATTGACCCGCCGGTGGCTTGGACGAGGAAGGAGACGATGTCCAGTACGACGAAGATCTTGGTGAGCGATGTTGCGGGGATCTTGAACACGGAATGGGTTGGGATGTAATAGTATATCATGCGGCCAAGGAGCATGTAATCGAATGCATTGAGTACTGGGTGGTATTAGGATACGATCTCAAAAATACAGTGAACGGGAAACTTACAAAGAGGAGCCAGGAAAATGAGCATGAATGGGGGTATATAGTACGCCATGCTCAGCTGGTGCCTTGTCGAGAGCGCGCGGAGGATAAACGCGACCATCTCCCATGCGACGCCCATGATGATGACCCAAGCGAATCTCTACACCCAAAAGATCAGATCAAACAAAAGATATTCCGAAAACAGTCCTTACCTTTTTGAACTTGAAAGCCTGGAAGATATGTAGGCACATTGAAATTCCAAACACGGTAGCAAAGACGATGGCGAGTGCGATTGAGGGATAGTACGAGTAAAGCGCGCGACAATCATTCATCGGAACGTAGCCATTTTTGTCTGGCACAGCGGTGATGCATGCAGAGGTGGAAGTAGCGCTCGCGCTGCTGGTTGTCGTCGGTAGAGCCGAAGTGGAAAAGGCTGAACTGGACATGATTGGGATGTAAGGTAGGAGGATGAGGAGATGCCAATGAATTTTGAAAGAGACGAGTGGCCTTTATTTAACCATTTCGTTCGTCGGTTCTTTTCTTTGCGAAACAGTGGTTTTCTTTGGATCAGACGGGGAGGAGGGTACAGGTGCGCGCAGCTCTGGAGACCGCTGCCGCAGCATTATATGCAAGAGGGAGGAAGCGTAGAGAGAGAGAGTTGCTGTGTACGGTACGGTGTACCTGCTATTCAGACATGAAACGTATATTTTGGGTATCAAGGGTACGACATCCTCTGTGGGAGAAATGTGATATGGGTCATCGGAGTTTGAATTAACATAGACCGCAGTTCACTCACTGATGATCATGCTCAGCTCTGTTTAACAAATTCTACGAATTTACGTACTAATCATTCCAGTATAGTTATTCTGGATCTCCCCCGGGTCAAGTACAGGTGTGATCAATGGTCGACTGGGGACAAGCATATCCGTAGTTAGTCGGAGCAATACGGTATTAAAGAATTGCCAGAAAGAAATCGTCCAAAATAATATCAAAAGTCCATAACTACTAGTCTCAAGAGTCCAGCGCCTAAACAGAAGTGACACTCCAAATCTGGTTCGTATTCCCGCTTCCGCAAGTCCAGATTTGCAACAAATTCTGGTTCGTCTTGTCACCGTTGGTGAGGTCCAAGCAGAAGTTGGCCGCGGTGAGCTTGATGTTGCCCGACGAACCAGGGTTGACGGGAGTCCAAGTCTGTTGGGGGAGATTAGGGAGGCATTGCCAAATTTTCTGCTTCAAGCCGTCCGCCCCTGTGATTCAGAAAGAGAGATACGAAGATGAAAATAAGATCAGATTATTAACGAGGTGTATACATACAGGTGGATTGGACGCCAGAGTCAAGGCACCATTTGGAGCCATCGGCGGGGTTGGTCGACTGGAGGGAGTTACCGTTCCATTGCCATTTTTGAGTCGCGGAGGCGTTACAATCGAATCTATGTAGTGTTCGAGGAGTGAGAATTAGCAATTCACCACCCGCAAAATAAGTGACACGTACATATCTACGGGAGTTCCATTGGCGTAGGTTCCGCCTAGGATACCAACACACTTCGAGTTATCGCCATTGGGGTGGACGTTGATATTTTCCGAGCCAGAGCCTCCTCCGCCAGAAACAGCGGTGACCTGTGAGCTTAGGTACTCGACAGCAGGGAATGAGAGTCCCTACGATCAATATCGTCTTAGCAATGAGCATCGAGTTCACGATGAAGAGTACGAAACCATCCACATACTGGTAGCGTGGTGGCAAAGACACGTTGAACCTGAACAGACGCCGTGCCAGAGATATCGCTTGGCACCTTGACGGAGAAATTGCCGAAGGAGCTGAGGTTCGGGGTGGGCGCCTGACCTTGGGGGACGTACTTCCCAATGAAGACGAGCTCGCCGAGGTTTGTCGATGGGTCGGGGCATGCTGTAGATCCGCAGTTGACGATTCCAATGGCGATACTGATCTCTGCCAGTCCTGATTCGGCGCTCTATCGAGGTATGGTCGTAAGAAAAAGGTAAATACAACACAGGGTTACGAGAGGGGACATACAGTTGCGATGGGGACAAAGAGCTGGACAGTCAAATCTTGACCAGGCTGGATGGTGGACCCTGCCTTGGGAAGATTGATAGCGAACTGTGCGTGAGTGACAGTGAAGATGGCGGCTAGGAAAGCAGCTTGGAATTTCATCATCATGATGGTCGTTTCGTTTCTTTTTTTTTAACGCTCGATGGCATCCTTCTATCCTAGATGACCATGTCTTATATACTGACGTCGACCTCCATGATGATGATTCTTGTCAAAACATGAATTTCCCCAAACACCACTTACGGCCGATCAATGAAAGAGGTTGTTTGAATGTGGCCGTTATTGGTTGCGGCTGCGTCACAATAAGCGCTTCGGTAGTCCATGTGATCATGACACTCGATTCATTGGGAGTCGCACATACCAAAATCCAAAGCATACTGGACCATGCCGTCGTTGACGTTTGGAACCTCCCATTTCAGGGACGGGGCTAGAACTCCAAAGTTCAAAAATATTGGTGAATCTTTCGCTGTTGATTCCCAGTCAAACTCCGTTATGTTCTGAGCTGCAAATATATGCTCTCCGCTGCAAAATCAGATGTCAACACATCTCAACCGATTTTGTCGCCACACTTCTGTAAATTTCTGTCAATTTCGGGGATCTAGAAATTAGGGTGAGACATGTTATCTGTAGTAGTCTGCAATCTTCTGCTGAAAATCTGGTTATATCTGTTGCTTTCGGTTCTTATCTGCTTGCTTGAATGTATGACATCATCATTAAATTAGCTACGAATACATGCAGATTTCTGGGTCTATCTGCTACGGTCTGCTACGGTCTGCTTTCCTTCCCTGATATCACTCCACCCTATCTCCACCCATCCCACCATAGAAAACCACTGAGACGAAATTGGAAAAAACCTAAGTCCTGCAAAAGTCCTGTGAAACGATAGACGTTAGGCCAATGAGACAAAAAGTATCAAGATGTAATATATCACGTATCTTTGGTAATCTTGGAGATGCCGCCGTCGTAACCAAGACTTGGCGAGGAATGGGGAGAGTGTAAAAAGCCTCGTTCTATATTCTAGAGCCACCCGTTCTTGTGGCTTTCGTTTTCAAAGCTTTTGCGGCAGTCGTTATGGGGGACGATGGTGGTGATGAGGAGAGGGAGACGAAATGGTGTCGGTTTTACATTAGATGAGATGGTCTATATCAAATATGTGAGAAATCAGTGGATATATGCGCCTTAAGTTGGCCTTAAGAAGTACAGAAAGAAAGAAAATCATACCTGTGGGGCAGTAGGCTTTCAACAACGCAACAGGTGAGTCCAATTTGATGCAAAACCCACAAATTACCTTGAGAGGTCAGATACATTAGCTCAGCTATTAACGGTATGAGATATTCGTCAACAGTGCACGTACCTTGGAGATCGCTTTGACCACGAGATCGCGTAGTCTTGGTGGAGTTCGTAGGTCAACCATGGGCCAATGGTCCAGTAAAGACGATTCTGGAAGACTTACGGATGGCATAGAATCAGGGTTGTTCAGGAGGCGAGGTGAGTGGGTGAAGGGGACATGGTGGTAGAAGAGAAAGAAGTCTTTAATCTACTCAAGTCGAATACTTCGTCGATTCAAGTTTCCATTGTTTGGATATGCTTACCGACGTCATCGCTCTTGCTTGCCGTCGCCCAGCCGAAGCCCGGCAGGATTCTCCCATCTGCGGTTTTCTGCATTTTCCATCTGAATGCAGATATTGGCAGAAATCGACATACCGATACATATTCTGACACCATCTGAGCAGATTTTCACATAGAGGAGTTTGACTGGGGTTGATTGGTTATACAACCTTTGGAGATCCACATGCCATGCCCCCGTTGAAGGTTTCTTCCCTTCTGCGAGGGGGATGGAGAACGAGGTCTGGATATCAATCGCAAATCCTGTCTCGAACTCGCATACGCCCTTCCTTAAGTTGAAGTTCCTTTCGTTCTGGACTTGCCGGCGATTCATATTCAGAGTTCACACATGCCCTATTTATAGGTGTCAACTCCAATTTCGAGACGAAAACTCTAGGACACCGTCCGAGTCCCGGCGGTCGGTCGTGCTAGGGAGCTTAGCTTCATCCATTCCTTACCGTCCAGTGCGACTTGCAAAACGTCCAAAGGGATAGCACCAGCGCGATATAAAGGCGCTGGTTTATCATGACATTCGCCTACATTAGACTTACAAGTTAGCTTATAATCACACTCTCACAGTGACATTGATCAACTGAATTCCTTCCTCGTCTTCGTGATTTAATTTATATGTCATGACCCATGCATCCCCGTCTAATGTATGTACCCATCCTAGTCACGGTGATTTTTGGTCAATTGGAGCTTCGACTCGAGACAACACAGGGAGACCTAACAAAAGAGAATCTCGTCGCTTCTTTTTTATGTCAGTTCAAGAACAAAGAACGATCTAGAATGAGTGAATGAAGGCCAGAACTTGTAAATACTTTTCACATTGACAGGGCACCTCATATTTGGTATACTTATTCCTCCCGTAGGGTCGAACACTTGAACTTTCTCGCAGCCAAGATTGCTCCAGATTATCCAGGGGACGGAGTCACGCTTCTGGTTATGTAAACGATCTCAAAGCAACGTACAGTATACATGGCTGACTCGACTCGGGACAAAAGTTCTGAACATGCCCACGAAGCCCTCGCTGTTGCAGCGGACATAAGTTCCAGAATCTACTACCACGCCGAACGATCCTGCTCAGCTGCTCTTCGCGCCCCATCTCTCAGTTTTTGTCTGCTGCCATTCCGCATGTTCGTCAAAGCGCTCAAGGATGGCTGGTAAATTCAACGGGCAGAATTCCATTCTATGGGTCAACCTTCGGCGCAAAAGCCGTCCTTGGTATGTCTTCGCAACTGAGTGCGATTATTTAACTAACTGCATGTCTCCTCCGACATCCCTCTACGTAGATTTTGCTTACAAAGGGAACTTCAAGTGTGCGGACGCACGAACGGCCACCGTGACTGATCTGGATCTGGACGATCTTGCCCCCTCGATGGGCCATGGCAGACCTGCTCGAGCTTTTACTACCGTGACATATCGCTGACGAATGGGACATGCCACATCTAAAACGACTGCTGGAGCACAAGATCATCCATAAATACAATATGAACATGATCCAGCGTTTACCGCATCAAGTGAGTTTTTTTTGGATGATGTATTACGTCTGAATATGGGTCTACTTGTAGGCTCACCGTGACATTGTATTATGTGCGCTTGATCACTGTGATAGTGCTCGATCAAGCGCAATTGAAGATAGCAACGCTGATCATGAAGCATGACACTCTCAGAAACGCGCGCAGTGACTCATAGATTTCAGGAGAGAGAACTTGGGAGAAAAAACGAAAAAATTTGAATTTTTGAATGTCGCGATCCGTGGGGTTACTACTTACTTCAACTATCGGCTCTTCTGTCGAATACCCAGGTGGAGCCTCCTCAATCAGTTTGCCAGAGTACGACTAGAATTTTTTTTTTTTTTTTTTTTTTTTGGTTGATGATGTACGATATTTCTTGCTGTAATGAATTTCTTGACTGTCACTCGAGCTACTACTATCGACTGTCTAGGGGAAATCTAAAACTACCGCAAACCAATCGGAAAACATTCCGACTTCTCGGCATGATAACATGATAGCGCCCAGGACAATCTAGAATATCCGACTCGACCTCGTGCCAGTGGGTTTGGAACGCACCTCTTACACGTGTTCCTCTTCCTATCACAGAAACTTGCGTAGCATGACGAAGGGATAACGAGGGACTTTCCTGGTTAACAATGGCCGCCTCTTCCTCTCTTTTGGCTACCATCGGTGCTGAGCCAGAAAGCTAGATATCAAAGGCCGGTCAATCTTAATTTCTTTATCAAGCTTTCTCCT
Source organism: Psilocybe tampanensis (assembly GCA_019904355.1). Taxonomy (NCBI): domain Eukaryota; kingdom Fungi; phylum Basidiomycota; class Agaricomycetes; order Agaricales; family Agrocybaceae; genus Psilocybe; species Psilocybe tampanensis. The sequence goes on along the minus strand of JAHXRV010010545.1, from coordinate 34,644 downwards.
TCTGACGTCTGCCTTCTAGCTTGATCCTGCTACAGCCAGCCTTGCGGTATACCATTACACCCCATCTGACCTCGCGCCATCAATGACATATACATGAGGTCCAACGTTGTACACTGCATATAAACCTTTCAGCAAACCCAACAACCCCAACACACATCGCACCATTGTTTGCGTCATTATGAGTAGTACAGAGCAGGCAGACCGTGACGTGCCCGAGTGCGTATCTTTCTAGATCTATCCATTCCATTTCCGAGCAAACATCCTGACGTACATTATTATAAGGAAATACGACTGGCGAAACTACGAAACACCCACAAAAACAACAGCGAAGTTTTTGGAAGACCTCGTAGGCTCGGAAGAAAGCCCGAAAAGCCAGAGCTCTAAACGGTCGTCCCAGTCCTCTACTGGGTCGTTCGTCTTCCTCGACCCGCAAACCGAACAGGCACCCCAGACGGTGACCCCGCTTCCCCTCCATCCACCGACATCTCACCCGGACAATCCCTCGGCCCAATACTCACCTCCCGCCTCAGAGAAACCAGAACACTCCTCGAAGGCACACAAGTCCCAGGAATCGTTTGCCTCGAGCGTACCGCGTCGACTATCGGATGAATTCCAACATTCACACCGTCGAAGCTCTCCACTGGGTCATGATGGCACAACTTCGACAACCGACGGCACATCTCCTACCGATTCCCATCCTGCAAGACATCATACACATACGCACAACTCGCATTCACGAGGCCACGCCCGGTCCCGTTCGTCGTCAGAGTCACTGTCCAGCTTGTTGTTGGTCACGACGGAGAGGTTATCGCGAGAAACAGCGAGGGCCAACGATGCGGAACGGAAATCTTCGGAAATCATGAGCTTATTCAAGCACACCTTCGAAGCCAAGACCAAGCTCGAACGGGACCTCATACGTGTCCAGCAGGAATTGGAGATGTATAAAGTGCAGCTGGACGCTGCCCAGAAAGGTATTATTACATACCATGTCTTTTGTTCACCCTTTTCGTCGAACTGACGGTTCGAAGAGATCTACAGGGCGCAGGATGTTGTGGACAGGGTTGAGAGAGAGAGAGTTGCTGCTCTGGCAGATGCAGCAAGGGCTAGGGATAAGATTCATAAACTCAATGAAACGAGAGCTATCGAGGTTGCGATGGAAGAAGGTCGGAGGTTTGGGTTCGAGGAGGGCTTGAGGCAAGGCCGTCACGTCCAGCCTCGGAGAGCGTCACATGATGAAGAAGAAAAGAGGCATAAACGGAATTCAAACGGCTCTGCATCATCCGATGGCTCTCGTTCTCGACGCAGGGTGTCGTCCAGGTAAATCTCAACGGTTTTATGAGTAAACAGAGGAGCTTCAACTGATGACATACCAAGGCCGCCGCCTGCTTCTCAACCCGTCGAACACCCACCTCGCCCGCCCGTCACCCAACCATTACCTGTTCCTACACGAACGGTACCCGCGACAGCAGCAGCAGCAGCACATCCACCTCCTCCACCTCCTGTTCATAGACACGGAACGCCTCCAGATGTCGGCAATTTCCAGAAGCTCCTCCCCAGACCCACCATCACGACACCTATGCCTGTTCAGGTTCCCTCCACACAGCCCCAACCCCCGCCTCCTATGCCTCCACACCAAGTCCCAACGACCGCGCACGACGATCTCTCAGCCCACTCCGCCGCCCACTCTGAACTTAAGACGTCGAACAACAACGTCGATCGCAACGGACCCATCCATCCCATCCCGGTCTGGAATCACAGTCCCAGCGTGATGCACGAACGCATAACTCTCCCTCCTGATAATTTCATCCCGACGATGGATGCGAATTCCGTGATTGCTCTCCCGCCTCCTCATGAGCTTAGTCGACCGGTGCCTCCCGATGCGCCCCCTTTGAAGAAGAACGATCGGGATTATCCCCCACAACGACCTCGATCGCAGAGCCGCGGCAGGGACTCGAAAAGACGGTCGTTGAGATTGGTTGATCACGACGTCGTCGACGAAAGTGGCAAGGGGAAGAATCGTCACTCTCAATCTCAGGCTCCTTATCACGACCCACCACCGCGAGACGACGCTTCAAGCTTCGACTACTCCGCATTCAGCGGTCCTACCACAACCAAAGTTCCGCAAAAGTATGCCACCATGCCCTCTCGTGCTCCTTCGGGTCGCAGCGGCGGTGTTCTTTCCCCTGGTTCGACACACCTTTCTCACCTTGATCTTCTTAGTCCTCCCCGTGATGATTCAACGATGCGAGCAGGACGCTACGAAAGTCGTTATGAGAACCCTGTTTATCGAAACCGATCGGCTATGGACAACCCCTCTCCACCGCAACGTATCGCGCAGGAATGGAGGAACGCGAATAGGGAGTTCATAACTCCTCCAAGCACGGTATGACTTCGATATATCTGTTTCTAGTGTGCTTACTGTCTCTCCTTGTCATCTATTGTAGACCATCGACCCTCCACCCATGAGGCCTCCATCAGCTGCCTCGCAGAGCATCCCTCGCTCTCCGTCCCGACGTCCGAGGGAAATCGTTATGCCCGCACCCCTGGCAGAGGTTTACCTGAACACGACCAGGACGCCTCGCGCCGACCGTCCATTTTCTGACAGATTAACATCTCCAGACCCGAACATTATCATGTTAAGCCACACCCCTCCCGATATCGAGGTAGTCACACCCGTAAGCAAACGAATTTTTTTTTTTTACGTCCAACGTACACCATCCCTGATTAATGATTCGCCCGTGTCCCCATATCATATCATATCATATCATATCAAAAAGTCCACGCACGCATCCTCGAGGATCTCAGTCGGCACCGTCGTCGACCCTGTGCTCTTGAGCCCCGCGAGCGCTCATAGACCTATCCCTCTGCCTGACCACGGCGGGCCTGAGAAGATAAACATCACCCCGCACGATGATCATGATCGTACCAGCAGTAACGAGTATTCTGGAAGGTCCAGGCCACTGAGCCCCGGGCCTATCCCAGGAATGGGTGATCTTAATTATAAAGCGTATCCTCCTGGCTTCGCGCCCAGCCTTCCAAAAGACCACGAAGCCATCGCTGCCAGTGGGTCGGATTTCAGGTATCCTTCTTCGCCTTTAATGCGTTAGTGATAGTACAGTGATGAGGCTTTGGTACGGCGGCATAAGCATTCATGTTTGTGATACTTACTACCTTATCTTCCTCTTCTTTTTTGCATTGCACTCAGCTTCCTGGCTCGTTGATTCAAGGATCGTTTGATTGTATTGTATTGTATTGTATTGTATTGTACTCAGTAATCAAGGCAAACAACGATGTACTTAGTCAGTTATTAGAAATCAAGGCACGCACGAAAAGGGTTTTCACAGGCATTGCACCGACGAAGTCGTCCGAGTCGATGGTACCTAGTTCTATATAAGCTTTGGCTCCTCCAAAGTAAGGACGTACGTACCTTATCTCTGCTACGTACGTCATGCTCCAGCGATACGGTGTCTTCTCTGGTCTTCTCTGAATTGAGGATTGATGATTGATGATTGCTCCAACTGGGGCCCGAGAGTTCTGCAGTGGCAGGTTCTGTCCGAGTGTACAGTCGAACCTGTCATAACCCATACCCCTCGGTGGACGGCTCGAGCTATGGGCTATGGGAGGTTATGGGTTATGAGAGGTCATTTTTGGTGCAAATTTTGTTTTGGTACCTCCCAAAAGCTATGGACTATGGGAGGTTACGGGCTCTCCTTGGTATGGGTTATGCCAGGTTCGACTGTATCTGAATCATCATTGGACATATATACATAGTACATACTTATCTCACTGTTCCCCGGGTCATCGAAGAATCAAGATGATCTCCGCATGTCCCAAAATGTATGATACTGGAAAGTCTGTAAAATATTTATCCCGTTCACCGTTCAAAGACGAAAAAAGAGGTCTCGAATCGAATGTGGAATGATAATGATAAGCTAAAGCCATGGCAACGCACCTATCAGGTGGAATCCCGACCGTGCCACTGACATAGAGACGATAGTACATACATACCGTCTAATATCTATGTCCATCTCCATCTCCATCTCCATCTCCATACATTAGTACAACCGGCCTCCGTAGATAAGTAAGTACTCTTCTTGATATCGTATCAGCTCTATCAGCTCTGATCATTTTGAGGATAAATTAATTTTTTTGAAGTCTCTCCTGCTCGGGAGTCGGAGCTCGTTGAAATAGGAGTCGAATGTCGAAGGGATCGACGCATCGAACACATATGGTCTTTGTCCTCGCACCTCGGGATCTCACTCGGGATTCCGACTCTCGAGCTCCTTGGCTCATGATCAGGAAGGGGGTCATGAGGCCATCATCCACTGGCAGTGGAATCGAAAAGCCGCTTTAGTACACTCGAGCTCATGATGGCCATTGGCTACACGGACGGCATCACAGATATGGACTCGGACTTTATTTATAGGGGTGCCCCGTGGATGTTTGGTGGCCTTCACTGTTGAAGCAACTTACGGATTCAGAGTACATACTTCGAAGCCTTTTTATTACCCCGCAACAGACCTGAGGCCTGAATATTGAATGACAGTGCCAGCTCCAGCCCAAGAGGTGTCAGATCCACCGATCCAGTACACCATCCCACGGGTGGGTGGGTACCACCCACCTGCCATATATGGACGCTCCCATCAGCCCGGCAGGCAAGGCGGCACTAAGGCTCCAACCATATTATATGTATACTGTATGTATACGGTTATGACTGTATGTATATCTATATCTATATGCACAATCTCCAAATCTCGGCCATATGGATAATATACACATACAGTTTTGACATACAGTTGCAATGTGGCTGCCCAAAAAGCGACAACATTGTACCAAAAGACATATCAAAACCTACAAGATCATTCTCCTGGCTTCTCCTGACCAGAAAAGTCAAAAAAAAGTGTATCTATTGAGGGGAAATTTTTATTATCTCTCCACATTTTCACCACTCTTCGAGGTTCAGTGAAGGAGAACACAGTCGACAGACATTCAGTTGTGGAAGGTATGGGCCCAGTTAGTGTTTTGGGGTAAACTCACTAGTTGCCGCTCAAAAGAGAAAACATATTGAGGTATAAAATAGTGATAGCAGTAGTACCCTACAACAACTGTATGTACTATCTATATGTGTATATATACCATATGTTATAGGGTTATTACTGTATGTGTATGTTTCGAGATTTCGGACATACACATACAATATGGTTGGAGCCTTAGGCGGCACTCTGACAGCAGGCTGGATTTCTTGACCGTCGTCAGTCTCAATATGAAGCTTTGAGGCTTTGAGGCTTGAATTTCCCAAAGTTATACCTGTAGGAGCGAGTCCTTCATCACACCTTCGATAAAACCTTTGTCAAAAAACCCTATGCCTCTTCACTTGGTTTCTCGTGCACTCAAAATCACTCCGTATTCTCCTAGTACATGTCTCCATGATCTGTTTGGTTAAGAATTAAATCATTGTTCTGCTTCTATCCTGGCTCTCCAAAGACAGATGCAAAAAAGTCGGTCAGGATAGCTCAGTTGTAGTTGTAGTAGGTAGGACTCGATTGCGAGGAGGCCGTCGACAAGCCGTTAAGACCTTGCCGTGTAAATGCCGAGTCCCGGAAATCACCGATATCGCTTTGTAATCATAGGGTTTGGTGTACTAGATCGGTGGATCTGACACCTCTTGCTCCAGCCTCCAGCCCAGGTATGGGGGTGTGGCGTCAAGCGCGGCGGCTGTGCGGATTGCGGAACGATCACAAAGTCCGCCTCGTTGTGCACGAGGAACGAGGAACGAGGAAATCGAAATCATCGCGGTCCCGACCGACGACCGTGTGTATGATGATGTAAACCCGAGGTACTTAGGCATCCGTCACCCGTGCCCGTCCCAAGGTACCTGAGGGTACCTGGCGCTTTTAATGTCGATGAGGTACGCCTTCGATAATTAAAAGTCTATATTTATATCAATTGTTCTCCAGGCTCCTCGTACAGTCGGTTTAAGGAACGAACGAGAGCATTGGTTAAGCGCTCGCACTGTCAATGGCAGCGCCCAATGACGTTGGCTAGTATGTACTAGTATTGCTGAGAATACGTTGCGGCGGGCCCATCTCCCTGCATGGTTTGGGAGGTCTATCACTGCAACCAATGAGCGCAGAATGTCGTTAGCTAACTTCGATGATGGATTGGCAACCCCGTCGCAATGAAATCGAGTCGTACAAACGGGATCTCTGTCAAAGTTAATTTACTTCGCCACTGGATTGCCACCTCGAAATTAAAAAACTGACAAGAGCCTGAGTCCTCTCTGACAACGACGACCGAGTTTAATACTTTTATGTAGACCCAGTCAGTCCATTTACTCCCCACCCCCAGGCTACGTACTAGTACGAGTGCGAGGCTAGTCCAATCGGCACCCACAACCTTTGGTTCATCCCGAGTCCTGGCTGATTCTTTCAGTACTAGTACTACAGGAGCAACACACCGGCATTATTGGGGTTGTACTCAACCCGAATGTATCTTCCCTAGTATCATGATTCATGATTCATTTAAGGCTAAAAATGACAAGGTGCGTGGGTAGATACGTCAGTGGGATTTAATTATCGGGTACAGAGAACACGCCTTTGAACAGGTCCCAATGGCGGTGACTACCTCGGGCATCGAGTGAACCCGATTACCCTCAGGCTTCATGAAAGTGCAGCTTGAGACGCAATGGCAGGAGTCGAACATCATTGGTTGAACATACACAAATCGGAAACAGCATCGTTCACTGGAACTCACCCAGATCATGCCACTCCCGAGCTTCAAATCCTGGCGATTCCTCATTCCTCACGAGGTATCGCATCAGAATTCCACAGATGCCCAGGCATGATCAAAGGTTAAAGTTGACATTGGACAAGATGTTGAGCCTGAGATACCAAAGTCAAAGTCGTTCACGGTAAAGTGCCAGTCGGTGATTGCGATTGAGATAGAGAGGGCCAGTCCGGGGCAAACGCCGCATCATCCATTTGGATATGTACTGTACGTACGTACCGTCTGACTCAAACTCCAACGCACGCAGGGAGAACGGTACGAGACTGATATTATTCTTCGCCCACACTTCGATTTTCGATTTCAACTTCGAATTCGAATTTGGAACACTTGGGTGGGATTCGTCGGACTTCCAAATGACTGACTCCCGAAAGTTGGGAACATTCTGGGCTTCACTTCCATCGCGTGCGTGCGGCATGCCATCATGGGACGACGCTTTTGATGGAGGTTCTGCCAGCCAGTGCCAGTGCCAGTGCCAGTGCTGCCAACCTCAAAGAATGTGCCAGACACACACCATTGCTAGTGAACTGAACACGACGCGTGAACGAAGTCTGAACGACTGAACACACGTCCTCTCCATGCGTCAATCATGCTCCCGACTCCCGGGTATATGTTCCTTCATGCAATTTATTCCATTCCAAGATGTCCGTCTTCTGATATATTCGGATTATTCTGTTTAGAAACCCATTAGGTTTCTCGAATTATGAATGCCGTTGGGAATTACCAACTCCGCTTGGACTCGGACAAGCCGACTCGGATCAAGCGCTGGAGCCAGCCGGTCCACTGGACAACAATATGTAGACCTTTGCCTTTCATAAGCCCGAACTCAAAGACCGATATGCATGTAAAAATTATTCAACGCACCTGTGAAATCTGTGAGGGACCAAATTCAGTGTTTGGAACAACACAAGCCGTGCCGTAACTACAATAATTCTGACTCCGCCTCTAATGCCGGAAATGCCGACCGTCATTATCTGGCTATGCCGAGATCCTTCCAAGTTATCCTCACCACTTCTTCGAATTCGCCTGCGCCTTCCTTAGCTTCATCTTCTGTGTATAGTGTCAGTCTTACAATGACATACAGACATGCATGCACAGCAACTTGTTAGGATTCACTCGCACAGATGATAGGTTCAATTATCCACGCCTTTCTCTCCATCACGACTCTGTCGTGGACCGTGGTGTTTCAGCGATCATGATGTCTTTCTATTTCTACGATCTTCCAGATTACTTCCTTTCCCTTCCTTCAATCATCTCTCTTCATCACGCCAGACCCTGCCAGACCGAATAGCGGAATCGACGTGCGATGGTGCGGGGGGACGTCGCAAGTCGTGCTCATTCAGTACTTCAGTCACTCAGTCCGTCAGTCAGGAAAACAAGAGAAGACAAGGGAAAAAAAATATGTACATTAGTAGATAACATAACTAATAGTAACAAGTAACAGATAGTAAACAAGTGTTTTTTGAGGTCTTTTTTTTTTTTAGGTCTTTTAGGTTTGGGAGGGGTAGTAGATATACTGTAACTGTATCATATATATAAAGTTTGGTATGTGTGTTAAAGAGACGACGACGAATAGTCTGAAGGACAAAAAAAAACCGAACGAGTTAAGAGGAGAACGAGAGAAAAGAAAAAAAGAAAGAAAAAAACTACATTTTAGAGAATGGATGGAAGGTGGAAAGTATGTCCGTGGGCGTGTAGGAGATGTGAGGAGGACGAGGACGAGGAAGGGTATTAATGAATAGGATAGATAAAACAAAACAAAAACGTCAAACCTAAAAGAAAAAGAAAAAAACCAAACGATCACAGAAAAAAAAAGGAACGAGACAAAAAAGCCAGAGAGATAAAGAAAGGCAACGTTCGTTCGGTTGACGAACGAACGTCTCCCGGGAATAATGTAGTAAGTAAGAGAAGGTAAAGTAAGTAAAGTAAATAAGTAGTAGATAGAACTTTGGTTATACGAAAAGAAGGATTACTATTCAACAGACAGCAAACAGAAAAAACAACAACATGACGACGGGGTCGAATCCACAAAAGGAGAAGGAGAACTTGAAAAAAAGAGAGAATGTAAAAAAAAAACCAAAGGAAAAGCGAGTGCCCGAAAAAGAAAGAAAGAAAGGAAAGGAAAGGAAAGGAAAGGAAAACAGAAAAGGAAAGTTAAAAAAAAAGGAGTGTGATATACATAGTGCATTTTTTCATTTCGAGAGGACGGTGCGGCAGCGACGGCGGCGAGACGATGACGACGACAAGAGGATATCCAACCACCTCAACACCAACCCTCTCACCCTCATTCCAAAAGAAGCGGCGGCGTAAGGAGAGACTGCGATTCGAACTTGACCGTCAAGTTATTATTGCTCGTCCGATGTCCTAGTCCCTGCTGCTGAGTCTGCCCCTGTCCCTGCCCCTGCACTCCCGCTTGCCCCTGCTGCATCTCATCGAGTTCGAGATGATGCTGCTGCCGATACTGCTGCTGCTGTAACATGAACGGGTGATCGGGGTTGTAAATAAGGGGAGAAGGGGGATGCGGATGCGGACCCTGCGTCTGAGAGAGGTGATCGTGGGCTGTATGATGCGCCTGAAGATGTTGATGTTGAGGAAAATGGGGATGAATGGGCGAGTTGGTATTGCTGTGCGTGTGTTGCGTGAGAGGGAGGGTATGCGAGTGATGTGTGTGGTGCGGATGCGGATGATGTGGGTGGTGAGGATGTTGTTGTTGTTGTTGTGGATAGTAAGCTACGCTCGACGCCTGCTGCTGCTGTTGTGGATGATGAAGATGAGGATGATGATGATGATGAAGTTGGAGAGGGAGTGGACGTCGACGCTGCTGTTGCTGTTGCTGCTGCTGGACCTGCTGAAGCTGATCCTGATACGCTACGGAAAGCCGCTGCTGATGTTGCTGCTGGTGCTGGATATACTCCGCCTCCTCTGCCGAACTCCGCATATCCATCATATGCTGTTGATGTTGCTGCTGCTGATGCTGATGCTGCCGACGCCGCTCCAAATCCAAAGCCTGCAACTCCAGCTGCTCCTGCTGCTGCATTCGAAGCTCTTCCGAATACCTGAGTTGCATTTGCTGCTGCTGCTGCTGCTGCTGTTGTTGATTGGGAGGGAGGGGGAGAGCCCCGATCGAAGATGTGCAAGCCGGACGTCGAAGAGACGAGTCCGGATGATGTCGTTGGCCGTGATGTACCCCCATGTCCACCCCCATTTCCACTCCCATTTCCATTTCCATTTCCATGTCCATACCCATGTCCATGTCCATGTCCGGAATGCCCATAGCCAAACCCATACCCATACCCTGCATTACCGCCGCTTGTTGCTGAGCCTGAGCCTGAGCCTGAGCCTGCGCCTGTTGCTGCTGAAGCTGCTGCTGCTGCTGCTGCTGATAATAAAAATGTTCCAGATCCGGCGACATACTGCTCCCGTTCGCTTCGCTGCGGGTGGTGGTGAGACGACGGAGGGCGTGCTGTTGCTGTTGCTGCAAGAGCATCGGCGTCGTTGCAGAGTTCCATGACGGAGAGCCGTCGTGATTGAGGCCTTGACTCCGATCCATAATCGTACCCGCCTGAACCTGAGTCGGTGACGAGCCCTGAGCCTGAGCTGCTGCCGGGGGGCTCCCCTCCGCGGGAGGAGCTTGAGAAGGAGGAGGAGGAGGAGGAAGGTTCATCGAATGGCCCGTCTGGCCCTGCGAATGCTCGTTTTCGCGGGTTGCTGCCGCTGCCGCTGTTGGCGGAGATGGAGGAGTTCCCGCCGACACCTGAGCCTGACGGCGAAGTGGTGGCGGCTGCAGCTGGAGGTGGGTCGAGGCCTGGAGGGCTGAAGAAAAATGGGGAGGCGTCGTGTCCCCCAGGTGACGTGGGGATGATCTCTCCTGCTGCTCCTGCCGCTGCTGTTGCTGACGATGAAGCTGAATCGTAGCCTGCTGCTGCTGCTCCCAGCTGGAGGTGCTGGAGGTGGTGCTCTTTGCCGAACCCGGAGGAGGAGGAACGTCCACCAAAGCCGGAGTGTAAGAGGGATAAGTCTGGGCGGGACCCGCTCCCGCTCCCGCCTCCCAGCCCGCCAGATCCAGATCCGCTAGAGGAAAAAGGTCGGGAGGAGAAGAACGACGCGGATGCGGGAGCTGTGCCTGGGCGTGTTGCTGTTGAAGGTCGTCGGAGCTCAAGTGAGCCTGGAAAGGGAAAAAGGGATTGTGATTGCTGTTGTGCGGATGATGATGATGATGAGTGTTGAGATTGTTGAGATTGTGATTGGGCGAGGTGGTGGGAATGGGCGGAGAGTGGGTGGTGAGAGGATGGCGAGGAGAGGGAAGAGGAGACGACTGCAGCGAGGGGTGGGAGAGATCGAGGATGTTGCGGGTCGGCAAGACCAGACGAAGTGGGCGGGCGTGAAGAGGAAGATCCTGGCCGATGGTGGTGGTTGTTGTTGGTGAGACTGCTGTTGAAGCCTCGAAAGGAATGGGACTGGGCTGCGGCGGCAGCTGCTGCTGTGGAGGATGAAGAGGGGGCAAGAAAGGACTGGCCGGGGTCACGAAAGGAATGGTTGTGGCCGTTGTTGGCCCGTCGCTCCTCCGTCTCCCACGATGATGGGTACATCAAATCCCCCTCGTAGCCGGTGCTCGTCCCAGGACGCTGGTGCATCGCAGGCGCACCCATGTCCTCCTGCTTGACGTGCGTGTCCTCGTGGATAGGGGACCCGCCGTTGGTGGTGGTGGTGGTGGACGTGGTGGTAGTGGACGCCGAGGAGGAGACAGGGGCGTTACGACGAGAACCGCGACCGCTGTTGGCCTTGTTCTGGGCAGCGATGGTAGCGTGGAGAGAAGTGAGATCGCGCATCATACGCTCGTTCTGCTCCTGCTTGTCGGCGTGCACAGTCTGAGCGTGCTGCCGAAGATTGTCGAGGCGCGAGAACTGCTTGTTGCAGTGACACGAAAAAGGTCGTTCCCCAGTGTGTTTCCTGTACCGAAAAAAAAATGAGATAACGGAATGGGTTGAAATAAAAGGCACCAACGAACCTGATGTGACGAGCCAAATGCTCGCTCCTGGAGAACACCATACGACATTCGCCATAGCCTCTGCACTGGAACGTCTTCGCTGGAGCCGGTCTGTAACGCTTATTCACGGGGCCGAGAGGGCCTGGCATGTTGGAGACACCACCGTTGGCGACCATGGTGGCCATTTCGCCTGGAGAGAGAGGAGAATTTGAGGGACGGGGAGAGGACTGGAGATCAGGGGAAAAGTGATCAGGGGACGTGTCGTGGTCCATGGCCGCTTCAAAAAGAGCGGAGGTCATATAAAGGGTGCCTGGCTCAACAAGAAAGAAGAAGAAAAAAAAAACATACCACACTCCCAGATCCCATCTCGGATTCCATTTCCCCTTTCAGTCGGGGTTCCAGGGGCAAAACCCTTCCGGCACGCGATCCCGCTTCCTCGGGTTCTCCCTCCCAGATTTCCCCTTGCTCCTCCTTGTCCGCTCCTCCTTCCTCGTCATTCACCACAGCGAGCTCCAGATCTCTGTGGAATCCCGCCCTGGGCGCTTCTCCCTCTCGCTCCCTCCTCGTCCGTCCCTCCACTGGCACATCCTCCCTACATACTCCTCTGCCAGCATGCATCAAATTTTCACATCACGTCGGGAGTTATATCTCTATCATTCTTTATCGCGTCAAATGACCTCACACGGCCGACTCCCCAGCACAAATTTCATTTACCATTCACATCCCCGTTAGCCATTCCCCTCAACGTTGACAAAAGAAAAAAACAAATTCCATCCCTAGCCTCAGGCTCCCTTCCCCCCGTCTTACCTCCACACAAAAGCCCACTATACATACGACGTGCATATCCCGAAAACCTAGGACATTTTTTCCTTCCTCCTCTCCTCCGCGAGTCCGCTCAATCAAATAAATTCCACATTCCATACCCAGCATAAAGCCATCACAGACCCCCGTTCACATCCCATCCCAGATTCCATATCAATATCAGACACCCATCATTCTGCCAGTCTCCCGTCTAATATATCGACGATCGAACCGGCCTCCAGACTTTCAAGCTTAGCCTTAGCCTTAGCGTCAGGGTTCTCTTTCTCTCTGCTTTCTTTCTCAAGTCAAGTCGGCAGTGTTATTGTATTCTTTTCGCACGCGAAACCGTGTCATTCACTGCTGCCACCTCGAACTCGACCTTCATTGTCATTTGTCGAAAAAACAAAGAAAACCGTTTGCATTCTCGACCTCTACTATATATGAGCACGTCCCCGTCTGTTAGAGTTATGTGCAGTATCTCCGGTGTCTGCTGATCTAAGTATCATTCATTTATGATCATTAATTTATGTTCTTTCCGTTTAAATACAAATGAACTTGGAACGTCCTCCTAACCTACCCTACATATCCCTTTCCACCGACTATTCCGAGTCACATCAATGCATCACTTTCATCAAGCCTCTTTTCAACCAACGCAGCGCGTCCGTCACGGCTCAGTGTCGCGGCTCCGAGCTCGTCTTCCTCCCACCGGCTCAGCCTGTACGGTATGTACCATACCTCGACGTCCGACACCCGGCCATGGTGCGGTGCGATTTTCACGAACATATGTAGACTATGTATATCAAAAAACCGATCTCCCTCCATCCCTCCATCAGTAATCAATGATCACTTGAACATCCACTATGTGGACTTATGCACATTGTACATCACTGGTAGAGTAACATATCAACACTATGTAATTGTAAGGATAGTACAATATGTACTTGCAGCGTGACTATCCTTGCCAAGGATGGGGGCCACTGTAGGGTCGGTCAGTCAATCTGAACGAAAACCTCTTCTCCAACCCCTCGACGATTCAATAATCAGCGTCATTGCAAGAATCAAGGCGGTCACAATGACTCTACATATACACCACAAACCCGTCCTCCACGTCCACCCAAGCTCCACCAAGCTCCACCCCATCCCTTCCCAAAGTTCCCATCAAAAAAACCGAACCCATCATCACTCATCAAAGTCTTGATTCTCACATACATACATATGAATCCCCCCGACCCGACACTCCGAGTCCTCGCTCGGACTCCCAGGAGTCGGGAGAAGGCGAGAAAGCCCAGGGGTAGGGCTGAGGAGGGTGATTCGCCCCTGGCGGTGGCGGTGCAGGACCTTGGGACCTTGTTCTCGATTAATCATTATCAGCCTAATCTTCTCCAGGTTGGATTATCCTAGATTATGATAGGCGGACGCGAAAATCCGTCCTGAGGCCTGAGGCCTGAGACTTGACGCACGGCGAGACAATAAACAATAATGATGCTGAAGCGCTGACAGACTACACTCGACATTACCGCAGAACCGAACCCGGCGTCGGCGTCCTCCTTCCATAGCTTGAAGCTGTACATGACGGGTGAACAGCTGGTAAACCCCAACTCATCATGCATCAAGTTTAACTTGTAGAAGCCTGACTCGGAGGAAGGGTTGGATAACCTTTTTCGACCTCCACTCCACGTTTTTTCCTATATGCTCTCAGGATAACGTATATATGTATTATGTACACAGACCTACACAGCCTACAGACAAGGCATTGGTGTGCCTTGATCTCCCCGCTTCCCCAACCCCGGCGCTTCCTCACGCAAAGAGTCAAATGGCTTTTATCTATACTGTAACATACTATTATCCTGAGCACGGTTTCCGCGTATATGCACTTACATACGGACATTTCTGTACATAGTGTACGTATAACATACTGGCATACCCTACCATGCCTCTGAGTCTTAGACGCGACTCTCAGCCTGAATTTTCAACAACAACATCATTTACTTAAACATATACATAAGACGTCCGAGCATGAAACGGATTAATCAATCAAAATCAATCAATCAATCAAACGCTCTTCCTCGGGACCTAAGAGCGGTGCAGATGCTCATCCTGACTCCAGTCTCAGAGTCCAAAGGATAAACCGAACTATCATGCGGGCGGTGCTGAATAGTGCTGAATCCTGATGCAGATGCGGCTTTTGTCGATAAAGTCATACTGTATACATACATACTATCAATTTAGCTTGGCTCCAGAGCTGAGGGAAGCGAACAGACCTCCGAGTCCGGGTCCGTCTTGCGCACCTAGAGGCCAGATTCGAACAAAAATCTCCGAGTCAGGCTTCTCCGTTCCGTTCGTCGTTGTCGAATCTCGAATCTCGAGCTCGATTGAAAAAAAAAAAAAAAAAGAAGTACTGGAATGTACTCTACTCGGCCTAGCGGGTTTGCCAGTGTACATACATACTACTTAGCTGGTGGACGGCGTGCGGTTTGCGGGTGCGTTGCAATCGGGGTCAACCGTTTGCCGCTTTACTTCAATACTCGTGCCACGCGTGCCGTTTATAATCGCCTGTGTAAAGTTATCGCTTCTTGCATGGCCAAGTCTTTCGTCGCTTGTCGCTAATGATTTTGTTTTTTTGATAACCGTCTATACATTCCATTCCTTGAAAACCGCAACGACGACCACGACCGTGCTCACGAGACTCTCCAGCCTGTCGACGGTAGTACAGTAATTTTTAAATCTCAACAGACGACGGCGACTCGAATCAATTGCCAGCACCTGGAGTCCTGGACATCGGACTCATCGTCATCACGATACGATATGGTGAACAGCCTGAGATTCCAGAAATTCCGAGCCAATGAATACATATCATCCGGCGACTACATATGTATGTAGGACTGCTCAAGTGCTCTATGTACATAGCGGCTAGCCTGAGCTACTTAATCGAATAAAACCTCCTTCCTCGTATCGTTCTTTCCTTCTTCATATGTACTAATTTGATCGGGGGGTATTTAGCACCGTACTGTAACGGTCTGCCGCCAGGGTAATATGCAACTACATACATACGCATCTTTTACAGGTAAATAATACAACGCGGTGATGAGGGTATGTATACGTCGGGTTGAGCGGCCATTCAACCCCACTCAGATGTACATACAGTATGTACTCCTGCATGATCCCGAGTCCGACTCGTCGGGATATCCCTCATTCAGCGGCCAGCCCCCATCATTCACAAATTAAATACCCACGAGGATTTTCAGGTTCATCGTGACGAGACTCGAAAAAGGGAGGTCCGAGCCAAAGAAAGGAGTTCGATGTAGTACATATGCACTTAGGTGAGTATGTAGGGAAGGCTTAGGTCCGGAAGCGACCTCTGATCATGGGGTTCAGCCTGAGCTTCAACCTTGCGAGATGGAGGATGAAATGAATTGGCAGTTGAACGGAATGGGAATGAATTGAATTGGGAGAAGAAAAAAAGAAAAAACCCCACATACCATACCGCCGGCGGCCCCAGTCTGGATGGGATATGTACATAAGCCGCTTTTTCTGATAGAGAGTAGTTGGCCAACGGCACGGTAGATGGATGCATCCTTCGGAGTAGGAGTCTGACTGGTCGACCTCTCGACTCCGAACTCTCCCTCTCAAAGATGGAGAGGAAGAGATAAGAACTATGTAATTCCAACAAAATTCCAATCAAAAACGATCAACTGATGCACCAAGTATCCATCGACCCATCATCCATTCATCTCCACATCCCACATCTTCACATCCGAATAAAGACATACCAACATCGCAACATCTCGCCAACATCCCAATGTAATCTCAATGTTCACGTTCATCCGATCCACCCATCAGTCCCATCAAAACCCCAGTTGATCCTTTGCTTGACCTGACATCCACCTAGCGGACGGACGGCTGATCCCTGTCAGTCATTCAGTGATCCATCCTTCCCTTTGGCCTCAGCCAACCACATGCCCGAACTCACTTATGCAATCACAATTGGCGGAATTTTTAAAATAGCCGATTATTTTTTTTCATTAATCCTTATGCTGCACAAGGCAAAAAGGTCTCTTTTTTTTTATGTCAAGGCGTGTCAAGGCGAAATTTGGCGCTTGTTCTTTATTGTGAATTTGAGTGAGTCTGGCCTTCAACAGGTTGATGGGTCCCCTCTCATCCTGATCTCCAGGCTTCGACGGACGGACGGATGAGCAGACAGACGCGGCACTAAGCTCTGAAAAACCGCATTACCTCCGTACCGTATCAGACCGTACGCAGTATGTACATATTATCTACCGCTCTAAGTTCAGTGCCGGAGCGCCCTTATGAAATTCCTTTTCCTCGGACAATTCCTTCCTGATCATGAGGAGCTTTTCGACACCTGAATATTAGAACTTGAACGCGTATCTCCTACCGGCGTGCGTGAGCGCCATGGGTTATCGTAAGCCCTCCGCGTATGTGCCACGCATTCCCCTTGGAAGTGGGATCGTTTGCTCTCCAGGAATTATTAGCGCTCGCTCGCTCGCCACCCCGCCAGCGGACCTCAGCGGACATGTCCTGCCAGTGCCAATCGGTACCTTCACTTGGCTTCCGGGGAGCCTGTGCCTTGATCACCTGCATCCTCGAAGGCTCCCGCCTGTCCTGACTCCTTACATACATACATACAGTCCGAGGAGTGGAACCTATAACACCCAGATCCTAGATTCCCAACCACCCCACAATCCGGTGCGTACACACATATGATACCTATCTATCTATCTCGCACAAAGGGTGCGGCTCCGAAGTTTAATCTGACATCAACATCGTGTGTACTGTACCTTTACCCCAGGCTCCCCGTGCCTTGGACCTGTTCATCCACATTACGCTCTGGCTGGCTGGCTGCTGGTCAGGTTAGGAAATTGAATGCCGTTGTTCCTTCTCGGGATATTGTCTGAATAAACTTGACCCGGTCTGTACTTTTCCACGCGATGGATGCCAGCCGGCACGGTGTATGGATACAATTATATGGTGAAGGAGCCTTATCCTTATTCAATCCAGAGCCGCTGGTGCAAGTCTATGGTTTAATGATGTACGACATATTTCTTCAAATGAATGAACGAGCCTGATCGACATCAATATAACAAAACGTCGTACAAGGTTTTCGAGGGTGAATAAATGGTACGCGACTGAAAGTACTGTACGTATATAACGGACTGCATATTATGATATTTTACTTCACGCATATATCACCCCATCCACAATTCCGATTGACGTGTTTTCTCACTCCCAATAAACGCGGACGATATGTATTTAGTCGAATGACACACGGACGCCTTGAGGATGTTCGCCAGAATACAAAGGCCACTTGCCAGCAGATAGAGAACTTAAGAACAAGCGTGGAAATCATATGCCAATCATCTGGGAAGCGTCGAGATTTTCTTCGAGAGCAACTCGGCCTTCTAGAATCTGCTCCATAGGCTATGGACAATCATCCATTCAATGATCATGAATATGACGCTTCCTCTAGCCTGCTGCCAGGTGTTATTTGCGAGTTCAATGGATTCACCAGAAGCGACGCCGACGTACGCGTCCAAGGGAACCAAACCGGCCGATTCTAATTTCTGACACGACGCACACGCCGTCCGTCCATAGATCCTGCCACCAGTCGTCGGAGACAAATCAATCCGACCTGTCCATCTCTAAGCCGTCTGAAAATCATTAATCAATGATCATCTCCCGCGGTTCGCATACTTATGTCAAAAAGAGATATAAGTAGGTCTGTTCTCGTGAAGCTGAATCCCTGATGTATGTATGATGGATCAAACTCTGCGCCTCATCGAGAAACTGAATGATGCACCAGCTTCACACCGAGGAAACTCAGATTCACTGGCAGCAATCAACCTGGACAAGACAATCACCGCCACGGATTCTTCTATTCCACGATCCGGTCGCTTGGCAGTTCGCTCCACTAGAGCAGGATAGGCCAGTGAAGAATTTGTTGCACCGATCAGACGAACCTCCGGACATGTAGCCCATGGGGCATGAGAACTTGGAAAAGAGGGATGGACATCAAATGTAAAACTTTATTTATGGAGAAGGAGAACATCTGAGCCCTGTCTAGCTGCCACTCCCAGGCAGGTCTTTGTACGTTGACTTGACCTATAGGAGGCGTCGTTTAAGCCCACGCACGGGACATGGCACATGGATGACATGGACACGTTTCCAGTCATTCTGGTGAGTTGAATCAGAGTGAGAACCCTTTCGCTTGCCAATAGGACTCGCACCAGAAGGAAGACTCTGTGCTACAGAAAAGTCAGAGATAACCTCAGCTCTGTTGGAACGTTCTGATGATACAGAAAATTCATCAGAGTATCATCGATAACCACTGGTGAGTAAGATCTTACTATTACAGTCGTCTCTGTCATAACCCATACCTCTCCGTGGACCTCCCAGGGTATGGGGTATCAGAGAGTATGGGCTTTGACAGAGGCCTTTTGCCCTTGCAAACCAATTTGGTGGATCGAAAAAAGTATGGACTATTACAGAGTATGGGGTACCTCAGGTATGGGTTATGACAGAGACGACTGTATCTCCATAACGGACGCCTAGGATCAAGTTTGAATTTGGAAGCTCGAGTCTCGACATTCGAATATTCTTGGTACTTTCAAGTTCCCCTCGTCCCAACAGATCGGAGTCCGGGTACCCTACTCACTTCCCACATCAACAATAAACACAGGATATTCCTACAATAACTCGATCTTTTGGCAAGCTAGATTGTTGAAGGCGTTCAAAAGACCGATCCACGCGCACAACGGGTAGTTAAAGTATTATTAACCAGACACTAGCTGGATCCAAAGTACACCCGAGGTTGCTCTTTGTGACAGACCCTTATACATATGCTTGGACCAATCTAACGGGGCTGCGATCTCTATTATAGCCCCCCTTTTCCCCCCTCCCTTCGCCCGGATCACGTACGGTGAGGGTATGTAAGCCTGTCACAAGTCATTCATTGTCTTGTCGAAAGTCATCAGCCAGAGCTATTTTAAACTGACATAAAGATGAGAATCTCGTAAGAGAAGCTGAGGGATCCTGGAAGGCGGGATTCAGGCCTCAGGATTCATAGCGCGCGCTCGGTGTTGCTACTAGGTCGGTGCTGTTGACTGAACCTCATGCGTAGAAAACTACTGTTTGATAGACGCTGGATGATGGGCGCTAACACATCAGTCACATTCAAGAGGCACTCGCGCTCGTGGAGAATGAGTAATAGAACATGAAGGCTCTTTTCAGACGGACCTGGATCATAATAGACAGTGAACGGCATTCGGAGAGGATCAAGGGACATACAGTAGCATACTGGCCAAAGGCTGAGGGTGCAGAAATTTGGCTGTCCTTCGCAGAAAAGACAAAATTACGCCCGTCCGATCAGTTTTGACAATAGACAAAACAGGCTGATGGCGAGATCTGACCATCCCAAAAAACGATTCAAAAAATTAAAATGCCATTGTGAAAATCATATGAAATTGGTGCTGGAAGCATGGACTCAGACATGCCGCTAAGGTTTCTCGTGACGGATACTGACAAGGAATCCTAGACGATTGGTATGGAAAGAGGCCGTTAGGATGATCACTCGGGATTCAATGAACCCCAATAATTTGGCGAGAGTTTTGAAAGCTGTAGTTCCTTTGTCTAACTATGCATACTAACGTTTGTAGTAGGACATGATGTGAATGATCCTTACTACATTCTTGGATTTTCTCAACCCCCCCTTCTAGAGCTGGATGACATCCAGAAGCTCAGTCCAGACTCGATGTATTTTGAGGTTAAAGTGAAATATCTGGCGGCCGTTGGGGGTACGATAAATGGCTCCCGAATAATGGCTGTGTTAAAGTAGAATGGTGTGGGCTCGGAGTTGTGTAAAGATATACACGCTGTCAAAGATGCGAAGTCACGGACCTTTACGGACTCGCTCTATGAATCGAATTTTTTACACATCCGAGAATCAGGATATCTTTATTCCTGATTCCCAAACGTAGTAGCGTACTGACCTTCGCCTTTTTGTCTCTCACAATCATCTCGTCGAACTCTGTGACGAGGCCTAGGCTGTTCCGCAGCCATTCTGACACGGCAAAACTAGGAAGGCGGAAGGTTATCTTACATATCCATCTCGTTAATTAGTATACAAGGGCAAACCGATGAAATCGTATTCCGAAGGCACCGACGACTGACGGAAGAATATGTGTATACATGAAAGTTAAGCGTAAATCTCTTGGATCTCTACTCTGCCACCCTCTGTATAATTAACACACAACGCACTCCAGTTTGGTCATCCTGCGAGTCGAGAGACCTTGTTCGTTATTGTTAGTGCCTAGTAGCCGGTATGTAGTTCGTTCCTGAGAGATCTTGTCCCTGAAGTTAGACAGACTGTGATTATATGGCAATTTTCTAAATTGGAGTTGCTCAGAAAACAACCAAGATACCTCGTTCCCCCTCATGGTGATGGGAATATGTGTAATCTAATCCATGTAATCTAATCTAATCGAAGCAGTTTGACCGGGACCTCTGATGCAGCTGTCTTCGTCTTGGCTTCGAATTCATTTTGGTAGGTTATATACCTTTTGCAGTTATATACAATAGTTCACTTCTCACAGGGACTCCTTGGATTTTGGATCAATATTCAAATATTCAACATATCCCAATCTTCAACCAAGAAATTCTTGCCAATCAAAGAGAAATCTTATCTTATCTTACCGGAACTTGCCGCCCCTATGTTCCTGGGTTTTGCAGTGCTGGCTCAGATCGCTTTCGCTTTCGACATTCGACGATTCGATCGAATGGCGACCTTCACCTCTCTCCCTCCTGAAATCCATACCGAAATTTTAATATACCTCGACTGTCTTTCTCTCCTTCGTTGTGCATCGGTGAGCCTCCACGATCCACATGCGACTCTGGTTGGCCAACCACCCGTCAGACCTGCAAATCTCTTTACCTGACCACCAAGGCATCTTCGGAACTCCAATACATCATAGAACTCGGTCTCGATGGCATGCTTGACACGGGCTCATGCCAACCAGCGCACGAGCTCATCTACGCACTTCAAGACCTGCGCAGCGCATGGGAAAATGTCGATTGGAAGCGGTGCACCACGATGAGGATTGGGGACGACTGCCTGGCGTACGAACTAGTTGCGGGCGTCTTCGCGCTCTCGGATGGGTTGGGCATCAAGGCAGTCTGGTTACCGTCGGCGCAAGATGATCCATGCTCTGTCGTTCGCCCAAACTTGGGCATCCCAGTCCGCGACTTCGCCATCGATCCCACCCAAGATTTGGTTGCAATCCTGGAGGATGATCATACGTGTGTTGTTATATTTCTGACTCATTATCATCTCACTGACGACGTCTTAGCCCCATATCATTTACGGATTCAAGGACAGTTCATATCCACGTTCGGACGATTTCGAGCAACGAGAAGCACGCTCAGGCCCAGAGAGGTGTCCTTTCTTTCACGATACAGCCGGACTCGCAATACGGAAACCAAATCATGACCGCCATGCTTCAAATTGCCTACGACTTGGTCGCTCTTTTCATCTCCAAAGGAGGGTTTTCGGCAAGGTCTAGGGTGTTGATGTGGAATTGGCGAACGGGGAGGCTCATCCATGTGAGTTTTTTCCCCAACCACTCACGATATCATCAAGCCTATAGATTGCTTAGGACTCGTTCATGTGGTATTGGAAGACAAGTTCTCCCGTTCAAAACTTGAACACCTTGATAGACGATAACGGTCTGCCTCGATATATCCATGACTTCTCACTGTTGGACCGAAACCACTTCGTCCTCACATCCTCTCTCGACAGTGGTGCTCTCCTCGTGTACCATTTCTCCCCTGAAAGCACAGCCTCCTCCGACCCATCCCCACCGGTCCTTGTGGCGACCTTTCAACTTCCACCCATCTCCACCACTTACCGCATTCAGAAAATAGCCATTCATTCCGGGCCATTCCACGCCAACCCCCCGAAGAACGCCCCTTTCATGTC
Source organism: Psilocybe tampanensis (assembly GCA_019904355.1). Classification (NCBI taxonomy): domain Eukaryota; kingdom Fungi; phylum Basidiomycota; class Agaricomycetes; order Agaricales; family Agrocybaceae; genus Psilocybe; species Psilocybe tampanensis. Next base: position 12,082 of record JAHXRV010010545.1, on the reverse strand, counting down.
GTCCCCAGAGTATAACATCCAGGTCGTGTCGATAACATATATCGGTATGGACGACACCACCCCGCGATCCCACAACTACTCGCTGTTCTTGCATACGAAGACACTGCTCGACTATGAGAAGCTGCGATCTGATCCCAGCACCAACGTGCTGCATTGGCGAGATTGGGGCGAGGCCAAAACCCGCTTCATGGCCACTCGGACCCCTATGCACTGGCTCCGATACGTCCACGGCCAACGGGTTGTCTGCTCCTCCTCCGAGAACTTTTACGTCGATGTCCTCAACTTCAATTTTCACACCGGCGTGTCGAATCATCAGCGTCTCGCCAACCAGCGCGTCGAACCTTCGTCGACGTACCCCAATTCGCTATTCCAAGATGGCCTCGTCACCCGACTGCCCTATTACGTCTCGACAAGGGCGATGCCTGATCGCTTTTATGCCTGTATGATTGATGAACAACGGCTGATTGGGTTAAAGGTCGGTTTGATGTCTTGCGTCCACTTCTGGGTCATACTGATTGTCACCTTGACAGATGGAGCCCAACGGAATGGAACTTCATGTCTATTCTTTTTAGTATCAACTGACTAGCAGCTCGTCGCGGTCATTACAGATAATTTAAATGTTGTACAGCTATGAAATAGTAAAAGATATCCTACATTCCTTCGACCTTCGAGCTTCAACGCAGTGCCATCTCTCAAACCATCTCGTGCTTCGAATCGGAAACCTCTTTCTCAACGACAACATCACCACCCGAAGCTAACTCGATTTCAATTTGCCGCCGCTGCTCTTCGACAACGCCACCATGATGTGACACGGTCCCGCTACTCCCGAAGCTCTCCACGCCGCCTGGTTTGAAGGCCATGAAGCTCACACCCTTAGGCCAGGCATTGGGCCCACTCCTCCCAGTTGCGCTGGAGTGTAGTGGTACAGACACGATGCCGGCCGTACCCTCCATCTGGGTTCGGATCTTTTCACGACGGTTGAGTGTGGCGAGGAGGGAGCTGAAGTACACTGTTGTGGAGGTAGTGTGGCGTCAGTTTATCAATACTAGATATGAGTGGGGTGTTGATCTGTGACGTACGTTTGCTCAGCACGTAAAACGCGCCTGCGTAGGCGAATGTTCCCTTCATCTCGAGCATCTGGTGGATATAACACTGTTAATGAATGATATGGTCAAGCGTGAAAAGGGCCTTACGATGATTAAAGTGATTATAGCCACCACACTCGTCAATAGACCTGTAGTGACGGTATAAAGAATCAGTGTACTGATGACTGAGTTTGTCCTGAGTATCATGATTAGTGCGAAGTAGACAAGTGCCGACTCAGGCTCGTTAAGAGTTTTACCTCTTGATCCCGGAACGGCTGTTCCATAGCAGAAAACACAAAAAACCGGCAAGGATCGAGTCGGCAACGCAGATGGATATGAGCGTCACGTTCAATTCCGTCTGTAAATTTGTAATGAGATTGTGTATGCCAGTGTGAGAGAAGCGTTGGTTGGTGGTCTTACAATAAGGTTGAGAGCACTGAGGCCCGTCACATTGACTCTGGAAATTTAGGTCAGAGACGGCCATCCGGGACCCAGAATCATTCTACATACGTTCTTGATGTGCAATCTAGTTCCATCACAGAGTGTAAGCCAGCTTTTGGATTACCAGGATGAACGATATACTTACAGAGACCTGCGACCAACGCGCACAGGACCGGGAAGATCTACATCGAAGGCGCTTAATGATTAATGATCGCCAGTCCATGTATGATATGAGCATAGGCGCGGCGTACCGAAATAGAGGTGAGAATCCAATTTTTCTGACTGACTTTATTTTTTTAATAGTCTGTCAGGATTATGGCTGAGCTCGAATGATATCTGATACTCACGTCTCCAAATTCTGAAGCAATAGAACCCTCGCACACCACTGTCGCTGAGGGACTGAAGAGAAGTGTATTGAGCCAACTAGTCAATGGGATGGATAATAGGACGGACCATCATGAATAGGGAGAACTGTCGTCCCATCGTGTGAGCATGGATATGACGGCGCAATGGTGGAATTATAACAACGCACCGATAACGTCCTAGTAGGTACATAATATGATTAGTAAAAGCCAGCAGAAAGCGAGAGTTAAATCTCTCACCAAGGAGTATTTTCGAGCAACATAGTCAAGGGCCCTTTGACTATTGACTCTTGGACAAGCTCTCGAAGCGCCACTGAGGCAAGTACAGCGTGTAGAGTATCTAGGATCCTGTTAAAAAGCGACATCTGTGTACGATCGAATTTGATAGTTTCTCAAATGGGCGCCTACCAGAGAAATAGAACCAAGAGACGGGTGTAGATCGGGTCATTTTTCGATCTTCGAAAGTACACAAACGTCTGGTGTGTGGTGAGTCCATAGAACCTTGAGGAAAGGCCAGATCTTAGCGCGATAATCTGAATGAAAAGTGGCTTTGACTTACACGCCTGCGAGATAACTCCCTGCGTAGAGTCCGTCGAGATCTTGGGTAAGCTTGGTAGCGAGATGGGGATCGGCGAAGCTTGCCATGATTCTTGACGGTGCTGATAAGAGCGTCAAGGGGATACGAAATAAGGATACCTCCCTCTTTATATACCTTATTCGAAGTTTTCGTCATATCCAAGGCCCAATCGAGAAGGCCGGGAGGTAGTATGTGATGGTGATGCGATGATGAAACACTGAGGAACACTGGAACGAGCCTCGCCAGCCGTGGAGGGTTTCACGTCAAATAAACATTCCATAATCTGTACTTGTGAGGGGGAGAAACTGTCAAAAATGACATAGCCCATCAGCTTCACATAGATCCGCGCCTATTCTCATCATCAATCAGAGCCGTTCTTTTTGTGAGGCTCTCTGATATGAAAGTCATATGAACCCCGTGTCTGGCCGCGTTTCTCCATGCTAGGTGAGGATTGGGGCCTGAGGATGGAAGAAAGGTGGACGATCAAGTGGCCCCGACTCAAAATTAAAGACAGCAACCCCAATTTAGGTTGACCGTCCAACCCAGTTCTAAGATCGGCACGTCTCGCATCCAGCCCCCTTGGTCTCGTGGAGAGTGTTTGATCATTGATAAACGAAGCATCATAGATCATGTCGATCTCAATGGTTTTCATGTTAATTAGGGTTGATTTCACTGGTATTCAAGGAATCGAATGTGGTCAACAAGTTTGTGATTTGGGATTTTGGAAACGATGGGACGGCCTTGGAGGTTGCTTGGAGGAAACCGTTCGGGTTCAAGTTCCTTGCGCTTTCTTTGATCATGAAGCACAATTCTCCGTCCTTGCCGGATTCAGGGTCGGCATGGGAAATCTTTCATCATAATTCTGCCAAGAATGGAAGTTACGGTCAACGTTCAAACGTTCAAACGTTCACCACCACTCCGCAATCACGGTATAGTTCGCATAACCATTCTCTTGACCAAATCACTTTGTAATGTTGTTCTTCCCTATTATCTTACCGTGGCCCATCCTCCTTCACGCAGTCGGGTTGACTGGCCTAGGATGTAGCATGTTGATGTCAACTCCCGACCAGAGAAATCCAGAGGACATTACCACACTTGGCATTTCAACGGTCGGACTAGGCATGTCCTGTGAGATCCATTATTTAACCCATAGACCTGGAGGGGGACTGATATGTTGAGATTTATAGACCTTGCCACATCATACATGCCCATCGAAGAGAACCAGTTTCTTCATGCCAGTGTTCCGGTGCGAGTACTTCTTGCCTCGCTCGCTGGCCTCAAATGGTTGTCGATCATTCGAAACTCGCACACCGCTCAATTGTATAAGAAGCGTAACGCTTTGCTCGGGGTCTTGCTGTACGATGGGCTGGGTGGCTTGATATTGGGATGGTATCTTGGTACGTTCGGTGGAAAGGTATCGTCCTGGAGATAATCTGTACGCCTTTCTATTATGCACTTCAACTCGGAAATGAGTCGTACTGACTGACAGCGTGCTCTGCAGGAGCACACAGACATACCCATTCTCCTTCATGTGGCATGCTTGGTGGTCTGGAATGGTTAAAAACGCTCCAACTTGAAGTTGTACTGATGAGCCAAAATAATTGAAACTCGGTGTCATTCATCGCGGATCCTACGATGTACACAGGTCACGAGCACCGGAGTATTGTACCATCTATGCTGTGCTCTTATTGGGCAGCCCGCTTCACTCTTATGTGGGGATTTGTCCTACTAACAACGGCTTGCATGCACTCGGAACAAGTCACGTGATACGCTGCCTCGTACACATCCTCGACATCCGTGAAAAAAAGGTTCAGTTTGGCAAGCAGCGAGCTTCACGTCAAGAGTGGAGTTGCGTCTTGAGCTAAAGTGAGCATGAGAGATACGCCACTCGCGTCAGTGAAACATATTCTGGATTACGGATTTAATTATGCTTTCATTTGTGAGGCTTAAGGCGCCTAAGGACTCCCCGGTACTCACTAGTGGCAAAAATGGCTACGTTCCGATGAATGACTGTCGCGCGCTTTACTCGTACTATCCCTCAATCGCACTCGCCATCGCCTTCGCGACCGTGTTTGGAATTTCAATGTGTCTACATATCTTCCAGGCTCTCAAGTTCAAAAAGGTAAGCATTGTTTTCAGAATATCTTTTGTTTGACTTGACCTTTTGGGTGTAGAGATTCGCTTGGATCATAATCATGGGCGTCACATGGGAGATGGTTGCGTTTATCCTCCGCGCGCTCTCAACAAGACACCAGCTGAGCATGGCGTACTATATACCCCCATTCATGCTCATTTTCCTGGCTCCTCTTTGTAAGTTTCCTGTTCAATGTATTTTTGAGATCGTATCTTAATACCACCCTAGTACTCAATGCATTCGATTACATGCTCCTCGGCCGCATGATATACTATTACATCCCAACCCATTCCGTGTTTAAGATCCCCGCGACGTCGCTCACTAAGATCTTCGTCGTACTGGACATCGTCTCCTTCCTCGTCCAAGCCACTGGCGGGTCAATGGCGTCCGGCACGGACTCTAAGTCTGTCAACTTGGGATTGAACATCTACATGGGTGGGATTGGTCTCCAGCAGCTCGCGATCCTCGTGTTCATGTCGCTTGTCGTTCGGTTGCACATGCACCTGATCAGACTGGATAGGTCGGGTCACTTGCGGGGTGTCGGGAAGGAGAGGGGATGGAAAAAACTGTTGTACACCCTCTATGCGTCACTTGCCTGTATAACAGTGAGTTCACATTCATTGATCGCTCGAATATTCTCTCCTTACCGGTCGGTATGTTAGATCCGAATCATCTTTCGTCTTGTCGAATTCTCCCCCGCCGGAAAGAACAGCATCATCACCGACCATGAAGTATTCTTCTACGTCCTCGACGCCGTCCCCATGTCCATTGCCGCCTATCTCTTTAACTGTGTTCACCCCGGCACCATTCTCGTTGGAGCAGATTCCGAATATCCAGTGAAAAGTCGCAAGGAGAAGAAAGCGGAGAAGGAAGCGAAGAAGGAGCAGAAACGTCTCGAGAAAGAGGCTAAGAAGACGGCGAAGTGGAACGCAAAGAACGGCGTTAGTGGCTCAGTGTTACCTCTGATGTATATGAGCGAGGCGGACAGAAACAATTCATAGGTTTAGGCTAATTTCTTCGTCGAGACACGTCGGACAATCAACCTGATTAGCACGGTCATTACACTAATCCTTGTACATACTGGCATCGGACATTACTACATAATTGATTCTGCAAAGAGACACAGATAATGTCATTCAAACTTTCTGCTATCTCAGGCTCATCTTCCTGAAAACGTACCGGATTTCAGAGACTCGGAGACCGTCACGGGAGTCGGGCGCGGGTTATTGAGCCAGCCACCGTATGTATTGTAGAACGATAGTCGAAGCATACGGTATTCATGAATTACCAAAAAAAATTGTCCAAAAAAATGTCCAAAGTACATAATCACTCTCAAAGGTCCAGCGCCTACTAAACAGAAGTAACACTCCAGATTTGGTTCGTGTTCCCACCTCCGCAAGTCCAGATCTGCAACACGTTCTGGTTGGTCTTGTCACCGTTGGTGAGATCCAGGCAGAAGTTGGCCGCGGTGAGCTTGATGTTGCCCGAAGAACCAGGGTTGACGGGAGTCCAGGTCTGTTGGGGGAGATTGGGGAGGCATTGCCAGATTTTCTGCTTCAAACCGTCCGCCCCTGTGGGACAGAGATACGAAAATTAGATGGGAGTTCAACATGAGAGTAGCAACGAGGCGGTAGACTTACAGGTAGATTGGACGCCAGAGTCAAGGCACCATTTGGAGCCATCGGCGGGGTTGGTAGATTGGAGGGAGTTACCGTTCCATTGCCATTTTTGCGTCGCGGAGGCGTTACAATCGAAACTAGGAAAGAGAATTAGAAATACGTCCCCACGAAAACGAGCGACACAGCGCGACACTTACATATCCACGGGAGTTCCGTTGGCGTAGGTTCCGCCTAGGATACCAACACACTTCGAGTTATCGCCGTTGGGGTGAACGTTAATGTTTCCCGAACCGGAGCCTCCACCACTTGTGGTGACCTGTGAGCTGATGTACTCGACAGCCGGTAACGAGTGTCCCTAGCACAAATATCATCTTAGTATTGAGTTCATCATGGAGTAGACAGAAGAACAGTCCACATACAGGTGGTGTGGCGACCGAAACGCGTTGAACCTGAATAGACGCCGTGCCAGAGATATCGCTTGGCACGGTGACCGAGAAATTTCCGAAGGTGTTAAGGTTCTGCGTGGGCGCCTGTCCTTGGGAGACGTACTTCCCAACGAAGACGAGCTCGCCGAGGTCTTTAGATGGGTCAGGGCAAGCTGCAGATCCGCAGTTGACGATTCCAATGGCGAGACTGATCTCAACTTGTCCTGCTTCGGCGCTCTGGTATCATCAAGGGATGTTCGTAAGTGTGAAGTAAATACAATATAGGGAAGTTAGAGGGACATACCGTGTCGATGGGGACGAAGAGCTGGACAGTCAAATCTTTACCAGGCTGGATGGTGGACCCTGCCTTGGGGAGATTTATAGCGAACTGTGCTTGGGCGACAGCGAAGACGGCGGCTAAGACAGCAGCTTGGAATTTCATCTTGGTCGTTTAGTTTCGTTTGTTGTGAATCCACCGGATGGCGTCTTCCATCCCAGATGACCATCTCTTATATAGTGACGTCGACCTCCATGATTCTTGTCAAAACATGAATTTCCCCAACACCACTTACGGCCGATCAAAGAGGTTGTTTTGAAAGTGACGGGTATTCGTAGCCGTTTAGGCGGCTGCGTCAACAAGCGCTTCGGTAGTCCATGTGATCATGACACTCGGTTCATTCGCGGTCACACATACTACTACTTACCAAAATCCAAGGCATACTGGACCCAAAACTGGACCATGCCGTCGTTGACATCTGTTACTTCCGACATTTCAGGGACGGAGCTAGAACTCCAAAGTTCAAAAATATCGGTGAGTCTTTGCCGTTGATTGGTTATACAGCTTTGGATATTCCACGTGCGACGCCCCAAAGGTCTATTCTTGAAAACAGCTCAATGAAAGAAGGCTTTTTTGTTCCCCACCTCATTTTTGCTTTCTTCTGCGAGGGGGACGGAGAACAAGGCCTGGGTGCCTTGAACGAATATTCCCCCCCTCTAGGCTTCCGTTCTAAATTCCCGAATCGGAGTTCACACATGCCCTATTTATAGGGCACTTCTACTCTGAAATTCGAGACGAAACACTAGGACATTCCGGTCCGTCGTCCCAAGGAACTTTATACGCTCCGTGCCCTATGCAACTTGCGAACCGTCCAAGGGGATACACCACCGCAATATAGGCGAACAGAGGAGTAGTAACCGCTGGTTTGCCGCGGCAGTGATCTAAATTACGATTCCTTCAGACTTACCTAGCTTATAATCACGCTCTCACAGTGACATTAATCAACTGAATTCCCTCATCGTCTTCGTGATTTATGTCATGAACCATTCATCCCCGTCCAATGTATGTCTCCACCCTATGTGATTTTTGGTCAAGTGGCGCCTCGAATCGCTGAGACAACACAGAATCCCTGACAAAAGAGAACCTCGTCGCTTCTTTTCTATGTCAATGCAAGAACAGTCTAGAATGATAAATGAAGGCCAGAGCTTGAACTTGTCGATTCTTCATTTCAACATTGACAAGGCACCTCATAACTCTAGAATCGCTTTATTAATAATTAAACCATGTCCCCTCGTGAGCCCGTAGAGATTCTAGAGAAGTTGGGAATGCACATGCTGTGTGTAGCCTGAGAGCGGGGGGATTTGGGAAATCAGAAATACGCACTCTGGTCTGTGAATATTTGTCCATTTTGCTCTGGATCATCGTGATGACTCCGTTTCAAACCCTTTCAAACTTCTGGTTTACAACGATGTTAGAATGTTTCGAGGTTGGATTCCTTCCTCCCTCCCAAGGAATATATACGCTGTCTGCTCAGTAACCTGACGCACGAAATGACAACAAGCCATCGTCATCGACCAAAGCTTCGAGCTTCAAGTTCAAACTAAAAATAGATCGGACATCGCCACTGCAGCTGAAGGAACGCTTTCCCCGCTCAGCCTGTGCCCATATTTGTGTGATGTCAAAACCACAGGATGTCTGCCATATGTAATCAAGGTTGATTCAAGGGGGGAGCTAATGACATTATCAATGATCATAGTCCATTTTAAACCGAACAAAGAAAGTCCACTACAACCACGCAAGACTACAGATGTGAGCTACAGTCGCCCCGTACACGATAGGGCAGAATGTCTGTTATAACTCTGAAAAAGTCTAAGTCAAAGGTTTGTCTGTCATGCCAAAAAAATCGTCCAAATAGAACACACAAGCGAAACACCGAAAGCGAGAGTTTCGATGAACTAAAGCCTAAAAGGTCCTGGTAACAACCTCGCTTCCGAGTCGAAGTCCGTATTCTTCCCCAGGCCAAAAAAAGGAGAAAAGAACTGAGCTTTTATATAGATCGTGTCGCGTCGAACGGCTTAAGCAGCGGTGACACTCCAGACCTGGTTCACGTTCCCAACGCTGCATCCCCAGATCTGGAGGACGTTCTGGTTGAACTTCTGCCCGTTCGTGAGGTCCAGGCAGAAATTGGCTGTCGTGAGTTTGATGTTTCCCGACGCCCCTGGGTTGATCGTTGTCCATGTCTGTTGAGGAAGGTTAGGAAGACATTCCCAGATTTTCATCTTGAGACCGTTCGCCCCTGGATTCAGAGTGTTCAGTGGACGTATTGGGGCATGGGCCAGAGGAAGAAAAAAACTTACATGTCGACTGGAGGCCAGCATCAAGACACCACTTGGCCCCGTTAGCAGGGTTCACAGACTGGAGGGAATTCCCGTTCCATTGCCACTTCTGCGTTGCAGACGAGTTGCAATCGTAGCTGTGAACCGTGTAAACCTTAAAATTCAGGTCAAAAGACAGGGTGTACGCACATGTCTACAGCGGCTCCTTCAGCGTAGTTACCAGAGAGGATGCCCACACATTTTGAATTGTCGCCATTGGGATGAATGTTGATGTTCGATCCACCCGTCGCGGGCCCAGTGGTCACTTTTTGGCTGGTGTACTCGACGGTGGGGAGTGAGTGTCCCTGAGAACGACTCGTAAGTCAAAAGCCCGTGAACAAGGTTTGTAGACATACAGGTGGGGTCAGAACAAAACTGTGCTGAACCTGGATGGAGGCCGTTCCAGAGATGTCGCTTGGGACGGTGACAGCGATGTTTTCGAACGAGTTCAGGAAGTTGGGAACGGGTGGGGCTTGGCCTTGCGAGACGTATTTGCCGACGAAAACAATCTCGCCAAGGTCTTTGGATGGGTCGGGGCATGCTGCAGTTCCGCAGTTGACGATACCGATGACGAGGCTGATTTCTGTCTGGCCAGCGAAGGCGCTCTGTCATTCAGAATGGCAAAAAGGCGGCGTTGATCGCAGATGTGAAGGGGGAGGAAGGGCGGGGCAAAGGAAGAGACAAAGAGAAAGTGAGTGATTCCAGATCCTTCCGAAATCAAAAAAACGCACGGTATCGATTGGCACAATGATTTGGACGTTCAAGCTTTGGCCGGCATGAATCGTCGACCCCGCTGCAGGCTGGCTGATCCCAAACTGAGCTTGCGTAACACCCGCCGCGATGAGGGCTGCACCGAATACACGACTGAGGACCTTCATCTTTGTGTTTGACGGGGAACAAGGCAGGAACGCAGCGGGCACTGACACGACCTATGTGGCCCTTTATATGTCTGTCGAATTGAGTAGATGTTTGTCAGAGTGACATACTTGAGTACCATAAACGTCTAACATACCAGGCACCCCACAATTCATGTCCGATTGAATTGGCCAGCCGCCGCAAGCAGCCCTATATAGCCGCAACACGACCTAAGACGACGTTTTAGCAACGTTGTAGCGTGATGAGAACATGTGGACATTGAACATACCGTCATACCAGAGACCGAAATTTCTAGAGGTTTCTGAGCCTCTAGACGAGTCAACAACTTGGAATTTATAACCACGCTGAGATGAACAGAAGAATCGAGCTCGAGATGAGCCAGAAACACGTTGAAAACACGTTAAACATAGCCTTAAAATAGATTTAAGCGCCGATGGAAGAATCCAGATTCCGCACTTCCGAGTTATCTGTCCTCTTCGTCGCAGTGATAGTACACGGAACAAAAAAGAACCGCAAACATGCCTTGGGAGTTTTTCCCGGAGCTAATGTCGATGAAGATAAGTATTCAAGCTGACGTGCCGCACCCTTACCCCGTCACCAGAACGACCCCGAGAATGGTGTGGACGAGGAGTTGAAGAACTTTGCGAAATCCAGGAAGTTGGGACAAAAGACGAGCACTTCCATGCCCAGAACTTTCCGAACTTTCTTGGATCATCGACATCGGCGACGTACCGTTTAACTTCAGACAGCTGACCGATGACGTGCCGCAGCCTTGCCCCTTTACCAGAATTGCCCCAAGAATGATGTGGAAGAGGAGTCGAAGAGAACTTGAAGAACTTTGCGTTGCTGCTCTAGACATTCGGTTCAGGTATGTTCTATCTTCTTTCTCTGTTTCTTTTTTGGATATCTTGCCAACTCTTCTCATAGTACCAAATATCAACCTTGCACCCCTCTTCATCGACGGCCGGTACTTGACGCGATGCGACATTGACAAATCTCACGACTCTTTTCCATTTCGAATTCACATCAACTCACTCAATCGAACCCACCCTTACACAACCCATTGTCATACGGCGGACGCGATTTAAATCTCACTGAAGATTCTGATGGTGCCGAAGCGGAGGAACATTACTCAAGCACCAATGGAGAGAGAAACTCCATTGAACAGATCGCTCATATTCGAAAGTGGAGTTGCGAAGTATCTGGCGGTCTGTGCGAGTTAGGTGCAAAGGAAGTGGTACACGAAGGCCATTGGGGAGGTATGTTCTTTTTTCTGTTCTTTTCTTTTGTGTGCGGTTTTGGATACTCGCTCATAGTTTCGTTTTGTTTAGAACTCTGCAAATATTATCGCACGGAATGCGCTTACGGAACGGTTGGAAGAAGAAAAGATGAAGGTGTATGTTCGATGGAGATTCGGGTCTTGACCAAGGGAGCCACATGGAAGATGGACGTGGTACGTTTCTTTGTGTTTTATTCCTGTTTATCGTTGATACTGATGTACAGGTAGCTCGTCGCCTCCGCTGAAGGAGATTCACGTTCCAGTTATTCATCGAATTTCATGTGTTTACATTTGTTGAAAATCTGCGACATTCTGAACCCGTTAAATTTCTTAGGCGTGTATTCTTTTTCTTCGTTCCTCTTTCGTGAATTGGAATTATTTGCCATGAAGCCAGAAATGTTCAACCAAATCGCCCGTTATCCTAGGGTTGTCTGGCAACATCAAGCTCAATGCGGGCCAACTTCCGCTTGGACTTCACCAACGAGAGTCGCTGTTAAGTTTCGTGCGAAAAAGATTCGTGGGAAAGGGTCTTGAGATCAAAGTCGGAAAGCTAGTAAGTGAGGTTGGTCCTCCTGAGGGCGAAAGTAACCAAGATAATACAAGTCTGATCAGCGCGAAGCCGTGATCGGACG